>JAEMON010000008.1:15970740-15982312 GCA_030264115.1 Lygus lineolaris | reverse complement strand
ATTTTCTGATGATTTCCGCTTACAACCGAGTCGTTGCTAGGGTACTTCGTCGTTTTTCATCAGACAAAATTCGTTGACCATTCGTTCGAAAGCTCTCGATTTATCTAAATATAGGTATTATGTTAACTACTGCGAAGTGCGTGGCGAACAAGCTAAGTTATGAGCATGGTTATTTGAATAATTGTGTACACTCAGATGATCATTCTCAATAATTGATATTGTGAACATGGTTGCGACCACTTGTTGATTTCTGATGATTTCATTGAGCTGGTGTTCCGATGATTTGATTCATAGCAGGTGATCCGAATATTGCGAGAACGGAACTAAAGACAAAAAATGTCCCAATGTGTTGCAGACTCGTATGCAAGCGTTTTAAGTCTATTGATTACCTAAATTTTTAACAAAAAACTATCAGGGGTGGGCGTAAACTACTTGAATTTTTTTTCAATCCACTACATCATTACTGCGTTACGCGCCACTTCGTTTTCCGTAAATCACAAAGCTGACAGTGAATCACATTTCCTTTCCTCCCTCAGCCCCCGTACATTTTCTGTGAGTCATAAAACTAATCTAACCTCGTCAATCGTTCGCTTTTGCTATTGTAGATTTGTTCAAAGTTTTGATTAAGTGATTTTTGTTTTTGTTTTGACGTTTCGTTATGGATGATCCCGAAGCCGAATAAAGTCTTATGTTTTCTACGTTCACATTTTCAACAAAAAGAGTGATGTTCAAGTTGGTATATATACCTACAATCATAATTTTGAACCTTGAAGTTTTTTATTCAATATCTACACTATGTAAATAAATTGTTGAATAACGAGAAATTTTCTGTTTTCCACCATTTTCATGAACGTATGCTGTATTACAGCATTTTCCCCAAAATACTGCGCGTGATACGGGCGTAGTGAAAGTTGTGCTGTATTGGAATCCCTAGTGTGTATCTACCCAGTAATGCTCAGATGGGCCCTCAGAGGAGAAAAGTCGATAGGATTGGAACTTGACCCGCACGACAGAAACGCATTGCGGGCAATGCATAGCTCACCGTCTGGCCAGGCGCCAACTCAAGATCTGTAGTCCTGCGTCACCTCCCCAATGATAAGCAAGCCGGTTGCTAGGTAGGAAGTTAACCCTTTCATTTAACATTGGTGGTAACAAGTCATTACGAAACCTGATGGCAGAAATTAGGCAAAATTTAGTTGTTTGCCATCCCCACCACGAATTCCCTCTGGCTTAAATTCACTGAATGAAGGTACAGTTGTTTGTCTGCTTATATGTTTCAAGTGAATGGGGTCTGCGCATGATTTTTTTTACAATTTTTATTGAAAGGGAATCGATTCAAAATGGCCAAAGTGGGGTTATTTCATAATTATGAGGTCTCCCTATTTTTTTTATCGACGAAGAGAAATGTGACGTTTGAAAAAATGCGCGCGGAATTGGAGCGCGCTGATTGGTCAAAGCGCATCCATGCGGAGAATGTCGAAACCATCGGAACGGGTTTTAAAGGGACAGCATGGGACGGTGACGTACGTACCTCTGGAGGTACGTACGTCACACCCCCCCCCCGCGAAATTCAAAACATTAGGTACATTTTAACATGACGATTTCTGCTCCCACGTGGAGTTTTTCGTCCTGATAAATAGTGTTTACTAGTCATGGATACTCGAATAACATAATGGGTTTTTTCCAATTTTTATTTCTCATGCGCAGACCCCATTGGCCAATCATAGGGGCATGTTCACCGAAGAACCCGAAATCCTCCTCTGGCTTAATGAATTGATCTACTAACATCAATTTCTGAAAGATCCCTCGGCCATGAAAACTCAACTAACACACGGCCAACATACATCGAAACCCTGTTGGTGACAACTAGGGCTCTCAATCCCCCGCGCCGGTTCTGAATCCTAATATTACATAATTAAATAAATTATGTTACCTAAAGATACCTTAAACTTTAAATTTTCCTGATTCAACTAATTTGTTCACGTTAGATACGTAGGTAAATAATCTTTCGTTTTATTATGACCCGTCTTTGGAGTTTTGAAAGGACAAGACAACACAACAAATTTATGAACAAACTTTTTTAGAAAAAGCTTTGAAAAGGTTTGTTGATAAAGCTAGGTACCTATTTGTAGAAAAGATGTGACAAAAATTGTTCATTTAAAGCAAGTAAGAATGGATCATTCAAAGTTTTGGACGTATGGACGTGAAATGCTTCTCCACTTCGTTTTTCTAAAATAAATCCAATTTTGTTTTCCGTTAACATTATCAAAACCCTCGAAAAACGAATCTGAATTTGACGAAACTGAGAAATAATTATAACACTGAGAAAATTATACCCGTATCAACAGTGGCCTCCCAAATGCAATATTAAATTGTGATTCAAACGTGTTACCTATTTTCAGGAGTGTACATGTGCATTCTAGCTTGAAGGGCTCACGACATTACACTGCAGATTGTGAATAGTAGACGATCTATTTTTATAGGTATACCTCTATCGACTTACCAACGAACTCATTTCTTATCCTGACTCGGTCTTTGAGTTGAGGTGTCGAAATGATGAGGCAGTTGATGAATGCAAGGAGAGCTGTCTGGTAGTCCACTTCCTGAGCGTTCTCCAGTTCCACGAGAACGATCTGGAACCGGTATCTTTCGCATTTCAGCTTCTGCAACCGAAAAGAAACAACACATTTTGAAATTACTGGATATCCACCAGGTATTGTGAAATGAGTTTACACCAATAATTATTATCACAACCTGTTTAGTACCTGTAGTCGTTCCAATACATGTATTTACTAAACTTGAAAGCTTAGAGAAAACTAAAAAACTCGGAATAGGTTCATCCCACTGAAGATTGAGAGGTTCCTATTCCCGAAACGCTGTGACTTGTAGTAGAAGTGCTGATAGTTTAATTTTTTATTACGGATCTGAATAGTAGTTGATTTTCAGGATCGAGTGGAGCACCTCAAGCTTTGAATATGACCTACTTTTTCGGTACCTCAAAAGCCGCGTGAAGATAAGGACGCGCGTGTGAAACTTCATCCGTTTTCATTTACAAATACGAGTAAATATATATATACCAAACCGCTAAAAATAAGCGGATTTAACATTTGTTGTTCCTATGTTTTTTGAGCTGCTAATTGAATGTCGGTTATTTACTAGGTATTTATGTGTATGTAACCTACAACCTACAACAATATTGTGAAAAAAGAAAAACAATTCTGGTGAAGTGACCTTTTGGTTCTTTGTCTGCCCGAATAAAAATAGCCAAGACGATGTTACACTTGAGACAGACCCCTTCTAGACACATAAGGACTGCAAGGGGGGCTAATTTGACAAGTGAAGATGGTGCTGTTGAATGTAACGACTGCGAAAAGGAGTGAAAATCCCTCTTTAAGAACCCATTAGAATAATATTATGAGATAAAAATCGAATTATGCACTCAACCAGAGGGGGGGAGGGGGGGGGGGGAAGCGGACTATTCCAAACGTCGTGAATTGATGTCTCCAAGTTCAAGAGCGGCGTCGTTAAAAATACGTTGTTTTTCTCGTGGGGTTCCTCGCAAGGACGACAGGGAAGGCCGGGGTCATAAACGACCCCACGAATAAAAACCTGATGGGACATCTACCTTCCAGAATCTTCCTCATATAGACATCAAGAAAGAGGAAAAATAAGAAGGCTGTGTCTGCGAATATACTTGGTTAGAGAGAAAGAAACGCAACACTACTGACTCCGTAGGGGGCCCTGATTTGGTAGGACGTATCAAGGCTACAGGCTCTTTGGAAATTTATACAAGAAACAGTCACGCAGCAACAGTTTTTAACAAGTTCCACAGCAATTTTTGGAAATTATCGGACTGGAAAAAATTAGTTCAATTATTTTATGGGTGTCGGGCAGATCGAATAATATGTTAAATGTTCTTACATATGCCTAAAATGGAATTTAGCGTGATTTACCCAAAACCCTAAAACATAATCGACTATTAACAACACACTTTTTTCATCAATCATAACTTCTGAAACCACCTGTTAGGAAATAATAAACCAATATCTTAGCAGTTCCAGCAGAATCCATCTAATCAAAATTCGAGGGAAGGGAGTGGAAGGGGGGGGGGTTGGAAAGAGCTTCGTGCAAATATCGACTCGCTGCCCAAGGCTTTGTGGAGTAAGAACATTCGCCATGTTATACTACAGACTATAGCAGTAGTATCTACTACATCTGGCAGGTCTACCTGAGGCCTGTTGATGTTTATCGTGTTCGACAGGCGCGTTTCGCGAGTGATCGCTATCTTGCTCTTTGCTGTGTCCGGTTATGCCGTCCTCAGCTAATCGAATTCCACGCTTTCCTACTAGCTCTTGCTAAATTTTATTTCCACGAAGCGTTGGTGGTCCCAAACGATATGGCTCAAGGCCTCTCCCTTCCGGTCTGCTAAAATTTGAAGGTCATGACACAGTGAAAACAAAATAATATTTTCCTTCCAGTTTATCATTATTATATGCCTGAATAATGAGCTTTTGAATTAACAATGAGCAAAAAATTTGATGTTTACCTAATATTTCTAAATATTTAAATTTTCCTTTCACTTTAAAAATAATCATACCCTTCTGCCCCATACTCCAATCATTCTGGACACTGAAATTACAGTATATGCGGTATCCCTCATTTTTGCTCCCTCTATACCAACCGCGATGCAGCCATTTGAACAAGTTTTGATAGTTGACCAAAACTTGAAATTTGGACTGTTTGGGAAAAGTTACATTTTTTAAGCCCTGTGTCTCGGTTACTGAAACACACGGTTGCACTCAAATTATTGCAAATTTGATCCTCTCTGAGAAAATTACAATTTTTGGTAGGACGCATAGTTCAGGCAAAAACTGAAAGACGGTCGGACCTTTCGCAGTTGTTCGTGCATTCCTCAGGTAGGTAGCACATAGGTCGTTTGGTTTATTATTTCCAATAATGAACCTTTGGAATCGAGGAAGAAAAACATTTTTTTAACCTCAAAATTCGATGTTTGACGTTTCGAGGTAAGTCCAAAAAATCCAAAAATTGAATTTATTTCTTTTATTTTATTATCTAGTTGTTCCCCGAAGCTTGGCGTTACCACCAGTCTTCTCTAAGGGGTAGAAAATAGGGGATGAAAATTAGAAAACGCCCTAGCTCGAAAACTTCAGATGGGAAGGTATAGTTTCTCCATCGATTTCAAATAGATCATAATTTTTAGCGTCGAATGAGACCTCGCGGAGAATTTCAGGACCAACCGTTCGCTCCCTACTTGAGGTTTGAACGAGAAAAAGAGTAGAAACACGCCGAGTGTGAATCGCAAATCCGCTGAGTAGGCCAATTTCGCGTTCATTGATCAGCTGATCGAATGCAACTTTTTCCAGATTTCATCTAGTTGAGTTTCTTGTTCACTTTTATTAAATAAGCTTCCTTAGTTACTCAATAACGTTATGGAAGACCTGCTCCTGGATAATAATCATTACAGGTAAGGTAATATCGGGTAATATGTAATACGGTAATACCGGGTGAGGTAATACTGGGTAATAATCATTACCTATTGTACCGTTATGTAATAATTTTGAGCGTTTTGGGGTTGAGAACTCGAGCATACACAGCTGGTTGGTGATAGCATGCCAACAAAAAAATAAAGGTACCGCATTTATTGCAATTTTAGCAGTGTTTTGTGTACAGATTGACTGGGAGAGGAAATATTCAATTAAATTCCAAGAACCTGATTAGTTTTAATGTGAATTCGCAAGAGATAGGCAAGACGTTTGAATTCGTTTTGTTTTCATCATTTTTCCGGTTCTATGTGATCAAGATCGTTCAACCGGCATGGCGCCTTCTGATCGAAACACGTGCACTTTTATTAAAATATGCTAATTCATGTTTAAACCTCCAAGTACTTATCCTCGACTACCGTTTTCATTTAACTACATTTAAATGCACCACCCGTGTGGTCCCATGTGGTCGAACCATCACATCAAACGCTCAATTCCGCTACGTAAACAATTTGCAATCTAATGAATTATTTGCGCATGAGACCGAGATACCCCCTTCGAATGCTTGTATAACGGTAGTGCGATCTGGTGCCGAATGCTTCAAAATACGGTAACTATAATATAATCTGTAGGAGTAGTAACGGATTGGACAATTGATGTAAGTGGCCGTTTTTTATGGTTGGAAAATAAAACATGGTAAAATAAAAAGTACTGTTGATACCCAAAATCATCTGATTTTTTCTAGCTGAATCGCAAACTTCGCCAGCATAAAAAATGAAATTTGAGAGCACGTTAGTTGGGTTAGGGACCCAGTAGTTAGACACTTGAGGAGTTTTCCTCCCGAAGAACCATTTAAAAAGAATTTCCCCTTATACTTATCAATCCTGTTTTCTCCCTTGTAGAAGTTGATTCAAACTAAGGAAAATGGCGGAGGAAATCCGTTGGCTAAGTTGCTATTTGCCTTTGGCCCATTAATAGGCCCTAATGTTGGACAGCAAGGGCCCAGTTATTTAACACTCCTTCACTTGTGAAATTGACGGGTTCCGCGTTGCTCACACATGAAGGCTTTCTGTTTCCAAGTAGATGTGAATCTATTGTTTCATTTCAAAATAATTAAGTTCATTAAAAAACAACTGGAACAATTTTTCCAAGTTTTAAAAAAACTCTTTTTAAGAAAAAACCCATATCAGCCCAAATGGTAATCATAAAAGTATTTATGTTATTTAGTTATTTTTGTATTTCGTCGATGATAGGCAATCGTATTATAGTGTAGGTATAGGTACTTCTTCCTCCTGCCTTCCCATGATGGGACCTCCAAAGTAATCACCTCATTAGCATTCAATAGTCCTGAATCAACCGGTTACCAACGGCAAGAACTCAGAATTACCACAAGCTACCCGTAATCACAGACCAGGCATTTTTCTTACCCGCCGTATTTTGTTACTTTTATTTTTACTTAATCCAGGAAAAATAAAAATTGAGTCAAGTTAATCCCATACACGTATTTCTGGCATCGGGCCCTCATGAATTTATATTGGTCTAAATAAACGCTAACTACAGATCTTTAACCTGATGTAATGGGTGAGACCTTTAATAAGCTGTCAGGGCAGGAAAGTGATCAAGAGCAGAATACGCAGCTAATACGGTCGAACGGCATTTAAAAAACATGCAAAAACAAAAAAAATGTCCAAGTTATTGTAGAGCTTGTTAAATTATCTGCTAGTTTCAATAAGATAGGTAGGTAATTAACTAAGTAGGGATTTCAATCTATTATTCAAAACACGGGCAGGATAATTTGTGAGCTAAGCAGCGTACTTCAATTATTGTCTACCCGTAACATGACGTCGTCGAACTTCAATGTTGAGTTACTTACATGAATATCAAGTTACATTACAAATTTCGAGGCTTGTCATAGGAAAAGGTGGTCTTGTTCAGTTTTTGATGACATTGAGTTTTTGGTACCTGGTTTGCCATGAACTCACCGATGAGACCAGTATAGATCAACCAGTATAGATTAGGTATACTTTACACCCTTCATCACGCGTATCCAGGAAAATTGCATCCTCTATTCTTCGTTCGAATTCCCTGGCAAAGAACGAAAATAAACTATCAATCTTACCCTTTTGATACCTACCTACTTCAATTACTTTTTAGCTACAACACTGAACTTAATCATTGTTATTCCAGATTAAACCGCGTTGGACGGTAGGACAAGATTAAAAACGCTCAGCACTGAAATTTGGTTTCTGTCTTTTGATCTCACCTTTTCCGGGCAACCCTAGATTTTCGCTATCCATATTTGAATTAGCAGTCACCCAACTACACAGGTACCTAACACCTGACAATTTCGATTTGGATTATCCATGAATCTTGAAAGTAATAAACTAGTTTTTTATATTTTCCCGCTAACAAATTACTGCCCTATTTTCTTGGAGATGAGGGGTACTGGATATCACTGTACCTATAAAAAAAAAAGTGTACCTACTAATGCGTATGATAACAAACGAGTACGTACTGGTTTGGAACACACCTCAATGATATATGTGGTTTATTGAACACAAAAATACGTTTTACAAAATCGCTCTAAAAAGCACACACCACATTTAGAATCCAAAACGTGACAACCGAGATTTCCGACTAACAACACAAACATAATTATAAACACCTGATTCCCATAACACTCCTTCCACCTCTTCTTTTAAGGTCCACAATAGGCACTGAGCCTGTCGGCATGAACCACCTTCAGCTTTCCTTTGGCACCCCTCGGAAAACCACATCGTTCAAGCGTTTTACTACTTGATAGGGTCCCTCCCATGGACACTGCAGTTTCGGGTTCCTCCCCTTGATTCTTCGAGGGTTGTGCACCCATACTCCATCACCTTCCTGGAACCGTGGAATCCTTGATCCAATGTCATACCTCCTTTTCATGTCCCTTGCTCGTATAATTAATCGCTCTCTTGATTTCTCGTGGGCCTCCTCGAGTCTTGTGCAAAGTTCTTCCACGTACTGTGGTAGGTGTTCGTCGCTGGGAGGTCGTCCAAAAAGTAGATGTACTGGCAGCTGTAATTCTTTTCCATAAACAAGAAATGCTGGCGAGTGCCCTGTGGAAACATGCTCCGAGGCACGGTAAGCTAACAACGCCACAGGTAACTGAAGGTCCCAATCTCCTTGGTGCTCCTGAATCATTTTTGCCAACCAATCATACAGAGTCCGATGAAGTCTCTCTACCTGACCTTCACTCTGTGGATGCAGAGGCGTACTCCTAGTCCTTCAAATGCCAAGTTGCTCCATTAGACTTCGAAACAGCTCAGATTCAAAATTGGTACCTCTGTCAGAATGGACTTCTTTCGGAATCCCAAATCGTGAAATAACGTGCTGTATCATAGCTGTTGCCACTCGCTGATCAGGGATTGCTATAGCTTCGGGCCACTTAGTGAAAAAGTCGACAACAGTCAAAATTTAACGGTTTCCACGCTCTGTAGTGGGCAACGGGCCAAACACATCGATGGCAACCCGCTGAAATGGGACACCACTCTGACAGAGCTGTAGTGGCGCTTTTCCTGGCCGATTCCCTCCTCTTCTTCTCCCACACACTTCACATTGCTGACACCAGTCCCTCACATCCTTGTGAATCCCAACCCAATCAAATCTCTGTCGCAGTTGTGAAGCTGTTCTTTTTCCCCCAAAATGCACTGGTGTATGTACTGCTTGGAAGAGCTGTCTCTGAAACTTCCTCGGTACTAACATTTTCAGCTGTATCTTCCGTCCATTGGTGCTTTCCCATTGACGATACAAACGTCCCAGCTGCATAATGAGGGATTCAAACATGGCCCAGTAAGCTTTGACAGTAGTACTAAGCCCTGCCACTTCTGACCACTCAGGGCGTTGCCGAATTTCAACCCACTTGCGAATGACCTGGAGGCTCTCATCTTTGCTTTGTTCTTCAATCAGGGACTGCAGTAACTCATCCTGATGCATTCCAATGCTGTACACTTCCTGTACACTAGCTACTTGCTGTACACCTGCTTCTTGTTCCCGCTTTTCACAGTATTTGCATCCTTTCTCTGCACAAGATCGCCTGGAAAGGGCATCAGCATTCCCATGCAGTACGCCCTTCCGGTATTGTATGTCAAGCGTATATGGTGCCAATTTTTCTAACCATCTAGCCAATTGTCCATCAACTGCTCTGACATTATTTGTCAACCACCGGAGTGAAGAGTGGTCTGTACTCACGGTTAATGGCTTTCCATTGTCTAACCCATATGGAGCAAAGGCCTTCACAGCTGCAACCACACTCAACAACTCTTCACGTGTTGTGCAGTAGTTTCGTTCACAACGTGACAAACATCGGCTGTAATATGCAATCGCCTTTTCATCTCCACCCTGCATTTGTGATAGTGCTGCTCCTATGGCCACATCGCTTGCATCTGTATCAATGATGAATTGACACTCTGGTAACACATGTCTTAAAACTGGGGCCTGTTGTAGCAGAATCTTCATTCTGGTGAATGCTTTCTCACAAGGGTCTGTCCAAGCAAATTACCGGGCTGTCTGATTCAGGGTGCGATACAAAGGCTTCAATACCGGAACAAGTAGCAGGTGTACAGCAAGTAGCTAGTGTACAGAAAGTGTACAGCATTGGAATGCATCAGGATGAGTTACTGCAGTCCCTGATTGAAGAACAAAGCAAAGATGAGAGCCTCCAGGTCATTCGCAAGTGGGTTGAAAGTCGGCAACGCCCTGATTGGTCAGAAGTTGCAGGGCTTATAGTACTGCTGTCAAAGCTTACTGGGCCATGTTTGAATCCCTCATTATGCAGCAGGGACGTTTGTATCGTCAATGGGAAAGCACCAATGGACGGAAGATACAGCTGCAAATGTTAGTACCGAGGAAGTTTCAGAGACAGCTCTTCCAAGCAGTACATACACCAGTGCATTTTGAGGAAAAAAGGACAGCTTCACAACTGTAGAGCCCGTGTCACAGCAGTCCTCAGAGTCGTTGGATCACTGCCACTAACCATTTCACGTACCCGCTGGTTCTTCAAGCCGTTCAGAAATTGCTCCATAACTATGGTTTCACGGGCCTCCTCCCCTGACACTGCTCGGCAGGCCAAGCTCTCAACATCCGCTGCAAAAGTAGCGACTTCCTCTTTTGCACCTTGAATCCTTTGACGTAGTCGAGCTGAAAATAATCTTGCCTGACCCTGTGCACCAAACCTTTGTTCAGACAGTCAACCATTGTTGCAAAATGTTATAGTCCTCATAATTATTATACATTTTTACCAGACGTTGTTACGTCGTTACGCATGTTTACATTACTTCAAAAAGTTCAGTGTTCAATATAATTATTCCGTTACAATGCAGTCCCGATTCTTCTTCATCTAATATAGCTTGACACAGCAATTGGTGACGGAGGTGGAAGCGAAACAGCAGACGTGAGTACCGACAGTACTATTAACAAACCATACCTACCTGTTTATCAAACTATATCAAAATGGTGGATGAAACTCAATTTACGAGGCTTATGGAAACAGTGACTAGGTGTATTGCAGAGACAATACGTGAAACTAATCTTGTGACGACACCAGCTTCGTCAGGTGCGGGCGATGGGAACCCAGCAACACGACATGTATCCCATGTTCCACCATTCGAAAATTTTGATCAAAAGAAAGAAAAATTCAAATACTATCGTCAACGAATCGAGAACTACTTCAAAATGAAAGACTGTTTCAATGATAAAACAAAAAGCGCACAAATGCTTTTAAATTCTGTAGGAGCAAGTCATTACAACACTATTGCAGCCTTAGTTGCCCCTAGGATTCCAACAGAACTTCAATACGACGACCTCATAAACGAACTAGAAAAACATTTAGAACCAAAGAAGAACACTAGTTTCTCAGCATTATTTTCTAACTACATAACAAAAAGAAAATAGCACTATCACAGAGTTTGTTACAGATTAAAGACGAGATATTGCTAATTGTGAATGTAATGTAACCTGTACTTGCACAGCAAATGTTTCAGCTGTTGACATTTTTCTTCTAGCCCAATTTATTCGTGGCATAAAGGATA
>JAEMON010000008.1:15954464-15966914 GCA_030264115.1 Lygus lineolaris | reverse complement strand
GTGAACGAACCTCTCAGATTCTCCGCGGCTGTATCGTATTTGCGATGGTTCTCATTTGCTGCATTCTGTGAAATGGTGGACCAGGCCAGGGAGCCGTAAGAGGAGGCGTCTGCGTTCACAACGCGGGTGTCAAAATACGCCGTTCTCTCTTGGCTCCAAACGCCATGTATTCGTATGACAGCCACCAATCTCGGAGTTCCGTCTGCATTTTCCTGCATAACTGGCTCTAGACCAACTGAGTTCCAGGCCAGGCTAGCCATTTTTCCGCACTGGTCTCGTATCTGATCATGCCCTCGTTTGACTAATCCACCTTTTTTACAGTTCAGAGCATGACAGAGATGGGTTCGCCGCACCCATTACAGTGACTCGGTAATTCTCTTTGGCTCTTTACCATATCTGACGCACAACCTATCTCGGAATTGAGATGGTGAGAGGTCTAGGTCATCCCTCTGTAAGGGTACCACCGTCAGCCACTGTGATGAGTGGCTTTGCGTAATCCTTTCGACGTCCCTCTTTTGGGTTTCAGGCAGTGACCCAATGATTCGGTCTCTTCTTGCTACCATCCCGGCCGTATTGAGCATCCTCTCGTCCTTTTGTATTTCGCGTATTCGTTCTTCATGTTGGTTTGTGTCGAAGTTCCGACCAGTTGACAGAGCTTCGGCTAGTACTCGAGTGGCTTTTTCTAAGGCACTGTAGTTGACGGGGGCGGATGTAACAGGGTCCTCCAGAGCCAGGCCTCCAGACTTTAGTGGCAACTCAAATAGTTCGGCTTCCAGGTCGCTCACTGATTCCCCAACTAATGCTGGGACGAAAACTTGGTGTTCCTCAGAGGTTCATATTCGTCATCACAGCCGCCCACTACCCTCTGGGTGAATGCCCATTCTCTGCAAAGGGATTTTTGAAATGCCACGAATCCCGCTTGTGGGCTCTTCTTGGTTGCTTCGGCTAGTTTGCCCACGTTTTCAACCCAACTTCGGACCTTCTGTTTAACGAATTCGTGCTTCAGGTCTGTTGTACCGATCACACCACCGAGGAACCTCTGAGAATAAACTACTCCCAGGCCTGAATCTCTGAACGCGGATCGGGCCTCTTCCTCAAGGCCAGGCTTTATCATCAGGTAGCTTTTGTTTGCCTCTGGATGGTATCCCCACTTTGGAACTTCAACTTGAAGATGGTTGAGCCATACTTTTATGTCGCTGAGTTTTCCAATGCATGCAGAGTCATCAGCATACCATGTTTTTTGATAGTTAGCACTCTTGAACTTTCTGATCAGTGGTAGCGTTCCGACCCCGTACATCAACATTTCTAATGGATCTCCCTGTGTGGTTCCTTCACGGCTCGGTATGAGTTCGCCACTCTGCCTAAACACTGTGGTAGGGAACCCCCTGTAGGTGTTTAATAGAAACCTGGCGCATCTAGGCCACAGCATTCTTGCGTTCCACAGTGCTAATGGTCGGCTTAAAGACGTTGGTGGCGTCAATGAGGAGCATTCCTTCTGTCTGAGTGTCTGCGAATCTCATAGACATCCCATGAATTGCACTTTCAACGCCTGCCTTTGTTCCTGTACATAACTGGTCGGCCCCACATTCTTCTTTCAAATCAATCCCAGTGACGTACACCATGGTTTTGGCGCATATTCGTTGTGGAACTTCGCCAACCCCTACTGGCCTCACACCAGGGTTCTTATCCAGAGCGACTCCTCTGCGAGCCAGCAGTGCTTTTATTTTGTCCCATTCCATGATGCCGTTTGACATGCGCCTGACCAAAGCTGCAATTGCATCTCGAAGGCGGCTGCAATGCGCTCCGAATCGTAGAAGCATGTCCCTCCAAGTTTCAGAGTCAGTGCCACTCGGACCTGCGCTTCCTTTCTGGAAGTGGGCGACCTTGGCAATGTGATCACCGGAAACGTCAATGTCTTCCATCGTGGGTAGATTGTCACTGTCTATGACTGTCTCGGGGTCAGGTGTCATCTGATTCGGATATTTTGCATCCAATATTTCCAGGACGGTTCGTCCATCTGCTAGTTGTGAGGTTGGTTGTAGTACTCCTCCGCTTGTTTGTCTATCTGTAATCCATCTTGTGGCCCCCCTCAGCTTACTTTTGTGACCAGTCTTGTGAAGACCCTGATGTTATGGTCCTTGTCCGTCCTTTTCCGAGAATGTCCTAGCTGTCGGTCACTTCGGCTTGAGATTTCTTCGGCGGCGCCACCACTTTTCCCAAATCCCTTTTCTATCACCTTCTGTGTCTTTGTTTATCAGAGGAGCCCCGAACCCTGATACAAACCGGTCCTGGATCTGTTCAGCATCATTGGATGAATTTGGTGGAGGCTGTGACTCAGTGGTTGTGGGATGGGATCTGATAATATGGTTTGCTAGGCCTCTCCTCGTATATTCGCCAGAGCAGTGTGGACAATTTACTCGATTTGTTTGAGAGGTTGCCGAGACATCCATGTTGTTGCCTGTCAAACACTAACCATTTTTTAAACAATAACAACTCCAAAAACCAAATTCCTATGAAAAGTCTACGAATGATGAAAATATAATAAAAACAACTCATAACACGATAAAAGTTAACAACTCTTCTTCCCCTGCTTCACTCGGGAAGTATAACAACGATTTTGATACTTTCTTTAACTTGAAAACTGTTTAAAACTTGTTTTTTAAACGAAATTTTGAGGAGCACGATTTGTTGACAACAATCCAATTCAACCGACCTTTAGCGTCGAATGAGACCTTGCGGAGCGTTTTAGGACCAACCGTTAGCTCCCTGTAAGGACTTAAGGGTTGAACGAAAAAAAAGGAGCAGAAACACGAGTGTGAATTCTTCCCGAGTAGGCAAAATCTCCGTTCAAATATCAGCTGTTCAAATGCAATTTTCTTCTGATTCCACCGAACCAAGTTTGTTGTTTACTTTCAGAAGCTTCCTTAGATACTGAATTTCATTAAGAATGAATGGTACAACTCTCCGATAGTAATAATTACAAGAAGGTACCTAATCATTGTCGCCAAGAGATGATTGTGAACCTCGCGGTAAGCGGGTATTTTATGTCAATAGGATCTTTGTAGATGGGCGATCTATACAGAAAATAATAAACCATTGTGTAATAATTTGCAGCGTTTTACGTTTCAGAGCTTTCTGAACAATTTTGGTTCCGTGTCTGTCTGTCTGAGGTCAATTCCTTGTCCCAGGCAAAACTATATATGAAGATGTGGTCTGAATTTGATGAAATTTTCCAGAGATTGTGCGGGTTAGTATTGTGACGGTCCCCTATAAATTTCATTGCCATACAACCACTGGTAGCGTGAGCGCATGCGCAAACATGAATTTACTGAAACCGCTGTAGCTCAGTTCCTAATTTTTTTAGTTCACATACACACGTAAGGGTACATATTTCTAGAGAGTAAGTTGTAAAATATTATTATAATTGTTGTAAATTATTACTAGCCTGACTATTGTAATACCATGTTGGTTTCTGCAATAAAAATTTATGAATTTATTACTGTTATGAATATCCATTGGAGAGAAGATCCCGAGTTCCAAAAACAAATCTACGAGAAAAGAAACATCATTAGGAATCGCAAAATTAGGTGGTGATGGTTGCAGCTTTCAAGTCATTCATTCAGACCACTGATTTAGGCATCTACAATCTGCACTCTTCAATCTAATTGTTACAAACTCCCCTTTTTTCCGGCTTATATTCCAAGTTGAAAACGGTTACCTACCTACCTCGAATTTTCGATGAACCCAAACGTCAACACTATTTCTTTCAAATTAAATACAGGAATATACCTACTCTCAATTATGCTAGGATATCCATAGTGAGAAACTCACTTTATAGTGTTCCAGTGCATCCAGAGCCCGCGTGTACCCCTCGGTGTTGTAAACGCAAAGCGCTGATAGCAGCTCGAACACTTGCTTCTTAACCGTCACATTGTTCGTGTCAAGTGCTGAAAAAAAAAGTATCAAAATGATTAACGATGTTCAAGTCAAAATAATATTATGTAAGAGAAGTGGGGGAGAGGAATGACAAAAAAGCAGTTTTAACACTTTTTCGGGTTTTATTCAAGATGGGTTCGAAGGATTAAGATGAAATTCACCATTACAGTCACTGTTTTACCCTTCGCATTTACCCTCTTCTAACCCGTCAGTACCCTTCATGCCCAGGAAGAGTATTTTGAGGACATTAGTTACTAGTAAAAAGCACATAAATAACAATTCTCGAATGATGTATATGTACCTGTAAGTGACTAGTAAGGAAAGTAATGTGAAACTATTCATCTATATTGAATTCAACCTTAGCTAAAATTTGTATTGAGTTACCATAATATAAGGTAATGAACCTTTACTTATGTGTTAAGGCGTAGGAGAACGAGGTCAAACGCGTAGTGGAATACCAGCTGTTCGATGTGTAACATTACGATTACCTACATAGTAAAGGCACACCAATATATCTCGCCCAAGCCCCTTGACATTTCTAATTTTGAACTTCGTTCATGACCAGAATCCGCTGACAGAGCCTAGTTGAGTGTCAAGGCCGCTTTTACTTTCTCAATCGGGGTTTTGACCCGGTCGCGCCATTTCAAGGACTGCGAATACAAACAAATTGCGTACATAAGAGTCAGCAAGCATTCCCTATTGATAGGTATACGAAAAGTAACTACCTACTAAGGTATAAGGAAATAAAATCAACGTCCTTACGCAGTTACCTATATTAGTTTCGTTTATAGAATTCTTAGGAGTATGTTGCCTGATGATGCATGCAAATTTTTATGCGTAAAGGATGGTACCTAGGTACTATTTTTATGAAATAAATAAATTTAACCCGAAAACCTCAGCATCCACTCACATTACACGTTTTAGCAAACAACAAATACGCTGATGCGTCGGAGTTTACCCGCCTATTAATACCATTATATTTTGTACCTTACAATAAACTTTCATAATACCTATCTATTATTTTCATTTTTAGGATTGGTATTAACGTATAATGATGGATTCAGGATGGTCTGGAACGAATCTCTATATTTGGTCATTTTCTTTGTCAGCTCAGGTTGTCCCCTGAACCAAATAAGGCGTCCTAAGACATACAATTTTCTTTGACGGTCTAAAAATGTTGACTCCGAAGAGTCAATGCTTATTTAGCCAACACCTTGCGCGCGGAGCAACTCTCCACCTGTGGGAGGCAGCATCTGTCTCAGCTAATTCCCACCCGTGAACACAGCAATAACTGCCCACAGAACTCGACCGTCTGATTTGCGAGTCAATGTTCCCTTTAAGAACTTTCTTAGGAGGGGGACCGTGTACCTCCTACCAGGGCTGGCAAAAATAATACAAAAATGCACTACAAACCGCCTCCTACCCAGACAATCCTGGGTGTCTGCTTTACCACTACGAGCCTCTGCTCATATGGCTGTCTGGTAAAGATGCCAGGTCCGTTTCCTTTCTTCTTCTCCCTTCTTCATCATATTCCTCACGTCCCACTCAACCTGTCACCCCTATGGTTTATAATGAATGCTGAAACATGGCTCAACTGTTCTCACTCTGATTATGAATACGATTATTGTCGCTATTATTGGATTCAACGCACAGGACTGTTTTTATGAGTTTGGTCATTAAATGCGGGAATAAAGATCTCCACAGGGTACACACGTTTTGTACCTACGTAATTGTAGGAGACATTTTTTTGTACAACTACAAAGAGCTGTAGAGCTCCAACCCAATATCATTTCCAAGCTACACACATTTGCAAATCCAAATAGATGATTAATTTGACTATGTGTCTTTTAATACCCCATTCCAAATTATTGTCGAGATATTCCCAAAGGTGATTTTGTCACATTGGATGACATCTATGGCAGAATTAACTTGAAGAAAAAGTCTTAATATGTCATCAAGTCGATGTAGAAGGCATGTACATTTTGTGCATTGGCAGAAGTAAAATTTGAATTACCTAGCATTAGTGAAAGAACCTGTTGAAATTGTAACAAAAATGTCAGGATGATATTTTGTCCAGGTTATTGAGTTCTTGCGACAAACAATATAACGAAAAAAGATTAAAAACTTGTATAAAAACAACAAATTTTTTTCTTCATCGACGATTTTACCAGTTAAGTAGTACGTGTTTGTTCGTTGATTTCCTAACGATTTCGAATACCCTAAAATGTTTAGAATTGGACTATAGAAATAGACTTCCCGGAGCACTAGCTGGGTGACTGATATTTTCTCCTTATTAGTGTTGAGCAGCTTGATAGGAAAACGATCTAAAATACGATGTGGAGGCACAAAAGTGACACAAATCGCCATTTAAACATCAAATTTCATTTCTTGGATAGTGATATTTCCACCTTCAAGTCGATTTCATATATATACTCCTTTCATTAATATAAGTCATTATATTATAGTCGTTCAAAACAATCATCCTTATTTGAATTTGGTAGTTATCCACACCAGAATATCTCAGAGAAATATTAACTAACACATTTTCATAAATGATGAAACGCGGCCGATATGTTCAATTGCTAAATATACAACTAAAAAATAATACCTATACTCTTTACCCCATAATGACTTCGAAGTATGATTAATAATATATTTTTTCCCTCCGTACTAATTTTAAGATTAATATAAATTGCAATTGACCTCAACCTAGTCGAATTAAATGATTACCTACTTAAACGAAATTAATTTTCATACCTCAGGCTCTTGCGAGCTCAAACCTCACATTCCTCTCGTGGTCATCGATATAAACCGAAAGTGTCTGCGGGGCGTATCGGCTCAACTATTTATGAGGCTCGAGATGTTTTTAATTAGAGTTGTCCGTTTCAGATAGACAAATGGGGCGTCTGTTATTTGGTGCCGGAGGTTGAGGTTGAGGGTTTGTTGCCTCGAGCCACTCCTTTGACCGTGACAGCTCAACAGATACGTCTTGTTTGGTGCGTCGAGGATGTGATCCGGCTCTCAGACGTTCCATTTTGTGAAAAAGGAAATCTATCGAAATCATCGCATACCGAACTGTTCAACTTGAGTCAATCATCTTATACCGATCTAAATCTTAGCCTTTTGGCGAATTTTCGTAGAAAGTGAAGCTGTTGTAAGCGGCCCAAACATTTTGGTAACCTAGGAATGTTCTAAAGCAGTGTCTTTAAAAATTCACTTACAAAACCATACTGCACGACTTTGCAAGATTTATATATTCTATGTTAGTTATTATGTCTGAATAATGATCAGAAAATGTTATATCATGACCATATTCTCATACTACATTATGATAAATTCGTCTTCATCTGTCTAGTTTTTCGCTTTTTCACAATATCAGGAGTCATCCAATAATTAAGTTCAAGGACCTTTGGAACATAGTCCAACTCTTTTAAACGACGGCGACGGTAGAAAGGAGGAACCGGAGGTTTTTTTCACTCTTGTTTATATAGTTAGTCATTAGAAGGTTGGGCACTTCAGTACACTTGGATCATTGGAAGGTAGGTCAAAACCTAATGGTCTAGTTCGGAGGTTACCCATACTTAAATGGTAAAATTTGAGTTTTCAGGAAGTGCCTAGAATGTTTCCTGAGCATCTGAAATTTGGGATATTGTTCGAAAAACATTCTATGACGTCTGGTTGGAAGTAAGGGATCTGTGACGTCAGTTGTCCGTGATATTAGATGTCGGAAGGGGTCTGGACCTGCCCTGCTATAAGTAATAAGTGCCTTGTAATAAGTCCTTTCTTATCTCCTTCCCGCCCGCTGTGTTCGACTCGCCTTCACGATTGCACCCAACTTCTATGTTGAAACCACCATCGATATTAATGGGCTCGATCAAACTCAAATATATTCGACGTCTACCCTATTCACCTTTAGCGTAAGAATATTTCTAATAATATAGCCTTTGGGGTTAATTCCAGAATTAAAAACGCTGCAAATTATTACACAACGATTTATTATTTTCTATGTAGGTCACCCATCTGAAGAGATCCTATTTGTATATAACAGTAAGTACCTACCGTAATTATATCGCGGGTTGACAATCAATGTTTCTTGTGTACAATGAGTATACTTACATCAGTTATTATTATTATCCGAGAGTTTTAGGTCTTGACGTAACGAAGTGAATGAGGAAGCTTCTGAAAGTGAACGAAAAACTCGATCTGGTGGAAACCAGAAGAAGTTACATTTGATCAGCTGATCTTTGAACGGGGATTTACAACTCGGGACGATTTACTATTCACACTCGTGTTTCTGCTCTTTGTTTCGTTCAACCCTTGTTGGGAGCGAGTCCTTGTTGGTCCTAAAATGCTCCGCGAGGTCTCATTCGACGCTAAAAATTGAGTTCTATTCGAAATCGATTGACAATATAGTATCCCCAATTTTCTACCCCTTAGAGAAGACTGAAGGTGACGCCAGACTTCGGGGAACAACTAGATCCCAAATGGAGTCGGTATACCAAATTTCATCAATTTTGGTTCATGGAAACTAAGGAAGGTGCCGACATGACTGCGGAAGGCGTACGGCGCGGCGGACGGACGGATTTTTTAAATTCGGTTTTTTGATTCTACGTGTCTTGAAACGTAAAACATCGAATTTTGAGGGGAGGGGGGGGGGGGGGGGGGGGGGGGGGGTTAAAAAAGAGGTTTCGAGCTCGATTCCAAAGGTTCATTATTGAGAATAATAAACCAATTTGTGGTGCGAGGCTCCACGCATGCATATATACCTAATCCTCCTTTCTTCACCTGATGTAGGTATTGGGAAAATAGCAAGTTCTGTCCGTTGCTGCAGTCCGAAACGCTAATTGCTGCTTTCACACTATTTATTGGAGATAAGGGGAATTGGAAGTAGTTTAAAAAAAAGTTGATCAGATGCCGATCAGAGGCATTCTAGGGAGTTCGAGAAATTGAGTTTTCAGCCGGTTGTCAGAAACCTTTCTGGTGGGCTGAGGAAAGTAAAAAATCCTGTAGAGATGTTTGTGGGGAATGTAAAAATTTAGTACATAAGCACTACTCCTTCAATCTATTTTGGCAAGTTTCTAGCCCAAAAAGGAACTTCGAGAGCTGATGTTCTTCCAGCGAAATTGAAATTTATCAATTATCGTGTCAAGGCCGCCATCGTGACCATTCACTTCACGTAAGAACCATACATGTGGAACTACTTGCCATTGGCCATAACGTGATGTAGAAGCATCCTAATAAAGACCTTAAGAAAATCGGGTTCCCGACCATTGCATTACTTTCCTCCAAAGTTCAAAGCTCAAAGAGCTTTGAGAGAAGTAAAACCACTATCTGGCAAATTTAGGGATTTCAGAAAGAGTTTCCGCTAGGTACTTAATTTTAACCGATAAATATGTAAAATTGGAGAATGTATCATGCTTTTTGCAATTGTTGTCATTCTGGCCAAATGGATAGTAGAGAGCATAAATAAAAGGAGTACGTACATAGACACAAACCAAGGATTTCCTTGACTCTAGAAAATACCTTCGAGGGAGCGGTCGTCCAATCGAAATTAAATTATTCAACAGCGCCAAGTTATGTCATTATCGGGGTCGAGAGGCGTGAGGGAGGCCGCGGACGTCGACAAAAAGCTGATAGGCGGTGCAGCAGGCAGACACCAATAGACGTGCTTCTGTACGACACACAGTCGTGACGAGGAAGCTGGACGACCACGCTGTCCTCACAGAAACAAGTGTCCGCCGTCACGACCCAAGAACAACAACTGCGGGAACATCACTCACCCGGCCAAGAGCTCTGTGCATTATCTGCCCGGCAAATACCAAATAGTCAGCCGCTCTTCTCCAGGGTCCACTAACCCTCTGAGTGCTTCGTCTCTAATGCTTTTTCCTGTCCTTATCAAACACTTTGCGTTTCCTACAAATAAGCAGATGAAGGTATTTCGTAACAGATGTTTGGGAGGTCTCCAGAGAGCCTGGCATCTATATTGGCAGGTAAAACGAATAACTATTTAACTAAAAATTCATTGATGGAGGAATAATTTATTATGTAACGCTCGCACGATGCAACCCCCCCCCCCCCCCCCCCCCCCAAAAAAAAACAAAACATAATTTCTCGTCCAATCTACCAAGATATTGGAACCTTCATCATCCCTTTTGGGAGGAGAACAATGTTTTTCCTCCAAAATCGAAATTCGCACTCCCATTTCATATTTAGAACTTCCGGGGCAAATTTGGTTTTTGAATACGTTAGTTGGTGAAGCCTTGGTTCCTCCAAGAAAGGTAAGGTTCCAGTTAAGGTAATATAAAATAAATAAGAATATCAGTCAGTAATTGTGGGCTTTAATAAGCTTTTTAATAAATATTTGTTGGTGCTGATGAGAGTGTGAAAGTAATTTTTTTGAACATTGGGGGTAGAGATACATGTGAAGAGATGGATCTACATACTATTTTCATCAATTCGTTGCACAAAAAATGTTAGAGCCGCACCCAGAGGTTAGCTACCTGTTCAATATTCACCCGTCGTTTGGCGAATACCCTCCCTGACCCGAATAATGATCATGCTGATTGGATAATAGGTCCGCGTATCGCTCGGGATACCCACGATGGGATCCATTTCAAAGAGCTAATGATACGGATGGGCCGCCCGAGTGTGGAAGAATGTGATCGTATCTCGATATTGGCAGAAAACCAACCGATCCACTCATGATAATCGATCTACCATTAGCGGTTGACTTTGGCGGAAGATATGGACGAATTCCTAGACACCTTCCTGTTTTCCAAACCTCTTGTTCAATGTGTATAGGTGAAATAAGAACTGCTGATCGGTTTCGTAACCCCTCCATTCCATAGCTGAACCATAGAAGAATTAATGTAAATGGCACTGGAACTTTTCATTTTCATGATAGGTATAGAATGGAAAATGAGTAGTTTTTCGCCCACAACGTTTTTATTGAGTTTGTAGGTTGAATGTAACGTAGAGAGCATGGCACGCGATTTTTCGATCATATTTTACTTCATTACGATACAAGGTAGCCAATTTAGGTAGAGAATACAAGGCTTCTCTTATACTCCCAGCCAGTATAATAGTGAACATTATCAAACATAACAGAATGGGGATCATAATCAGCAATAACAGTATGCGGATCATCCATCGTGGAGCATCGGTTACCAATAATATAGAGCCATAATATAGAGCTCGGCCGATAGGACTACCATACAGGGACATGCTGGTCAATGGTGCTACAGCACCACCTACCCTCTTGCATATTTAAACATATATTTTCTAAAGAATACTTTCCTTCTGAATCGAAAGAATTCTTTTGCGAACGAGCCATAGAATCAAAAATTTCAACTTGCCATAACCTACTGGTTGACCCAAGGCAAAATTTCCTGGCGAATGAAGTGACACTAGTGCTTCAAATCAAGGTGCCTCAAATCATAAATCATCAAATCACTGGACCGATACATTGAGGGTGCGTCCCAACCATGCCCCGACGCAGCTCAAAATCCTATTTATTATTTTTCACGTTAGTGATTTTGAAAATTCATCAATATACGTATATGGTATACAATAATAGTTACATACCTACTTCACGAAGTGAATAATGATTTTAGGTTCATCTCATCCAGAAAAACCCGGGTTTCATCGGTTTCTTCCAGTTTTCTCTGGATGGGATGAACTTAAAATTATGATTCACATCGTAAAGTAGTAATTAATATTGCATTACGTAGGTAAGAAGAGGAATTTGCAAAATCACAAACGTGAAAAATAATAAACAGGATTTTTAGCAGCGTTGCGGGACCTGGTCGAGGCCGTTCCCGAGACCGGCGACCCTTAGTGAGATTTTAGTTATTTCAATTTAATTTTTTTGATTTCTCCGGGCATCAGAGATTTAAGTTCTGCGGAACGTCTTGAAGTTGAGTACCTATCGATTCAAAAATCTAGGGCAGAAGAGCGCCACAACTCTTCACTACTAGAACTCACTTTGACGACCTTTACCCCCGGACCTCGCTGTACGAGTATATACCTTCTGCATGTATAAGTAATGCTGAATCCCTCCCTATGCGAGAGAGGAGCCGCTCTCTCGCGGGATGGTCTTCAAGGAATAGGATGTTTGCGAGAGAATCTGAAATGCCATGGCTGAAAAAACACATGAAATATACAAGATAGGTACGGTATGAAACGGAGTCATGAGAGTCTAGTAATGTGAGGATGGGACTTTAGTAGACTCTGAAACAAAATCGGTGATGACGTAGTGCAGAAAATGCACGTTGATTGGCCGAAGCAAACTAATTCTCTTTATGTTAGGGTTAACTAACCCCAATAACCAAGCTAGGCCTTAGCAAATTACCGCAAAATGGCATCACTACGTCATCGAGTGGTTAATTCAAATCGCCATTCAAATGCCATTCAGATGAACCTATCACTAACTTCCAAAAAGCAACTTATTTCTCAACTTTCCACTTCTTTCTTACAAATGGAGAAATTCGAATAATCTAGTGTCTACCAATTAGG
>JAEMON010000008.1:15881558-15899356 GCA_030264115.1 Lygus lineolaris | reverse complement strand
GGAAGAAGCAAGGTAAACCTCTATAGGTGAATCTAATTTCTGAATGATGAAGACTCAAGAGGGGGTGGTACCTATGTACCTACAACTCATTTCCTTTCACCTACTATAGTGACACCTAATTACACCTACCTATAGGATCGCAACTATAAGGTATTGAAGAATTTTAGGTGATTTATAGAGTAGGTAGGGGGGAGGGGGATTTTGAAAGCTTTTCATTGTTGCCAACTTGGAAAATGGGAGTGAGGGTTAAAATAGGGTTAGAGAGTAGGTCTATTGAGGGGAAAATTCATTCCGTCGAGTGGGTGGACACCTCGTACACCCCCTGCGCAAACTGCCGATGCCCTTCAAGCATAATCACATCAGAACTGGTTTTTCAGAATAGAAACTGGCCAAGCTGGGGTTAGCTAACCCTAGGAGAAGGTCGCTGTCATTTATTTGGTTTTATAGACTCTTTATAACACATCTTGAAAGGACTTACACGAGCTTAAATCACGTGACAACTCATTTAGCTGTTGACCACTGGATCCGCAATGGTTAGATCTAGCCCTTGAAATTATAGATACACCTGGTTTAGGTCGATCAACTCACTTAGCTATTCAGATGAATGCAAACACTACGCGAAGTGGAGCGACAATAGATCTTCTGCGGTCTTCGAGACGACTTTAGAATCAATGTCTCTACTTAAGAACGTCACCAATGATCGAGTCACAACAAGTACACAAGTGGTGAGGTACTGCATTTGAGAAAACGCCGCAAAAATTTCATGAAACGATTCAATCTGAAGGTTTAGTAGGAAATCTCACGGTGATCATGGGGCACCTACTAGATTCCTTAACGGTAAGACTTATAAAACAAACTAATTATTTTAAGGTTTGAGAATTTAGGCAAATAAAGACATAAAATTTAAATTCTACGTCGAATGAGACCAACTGCAGTCCCCCCTTTTCCCTCAAACCTAAAAATATGCTTATGGTCTAATGTACCACCACACCTGCGAGGTGCCATTTTTTGGGGAGCCTTTCTGTGTAATTAGACCTATATTCCCAGAAAGGCGCTTTGAAAAAAAAAAATCAATGTCATCAGAATTACATTAAACGCACTGTGCTCCAGATCCTTTTACTTTCGTTTATAAAAATCGTAGGTAATAATTTATTAGCGTAATAGAAAAGAAAGATCCTATTGAGAGTTTTCTGAGAGATGGCAATTTGAAACCGACGTTGAAGAAATGGTGGCTCCATGATTAAGTTATTTGTGGGTGATTAGTCGGAATTCAGCTAGAAAACCCCTCACTTCTTTTATTCATCGACATTTCGGTCTAACCTAGACCCATCTTCTGGCAACCTGATCATGAGAAAGAAGGAGTCATCAATGCTTGGTAGTGAGGGTTTTTCTGGCTGAATCCCTACTAATCACCCACAAATATCAATTTGAAAACGACATCCACTATTTTCTCCTCAGAAGTTACTGTTAGTAACCATGTTTCGTTGAACAACTAAACCCAAAAATGAACCTACACGACTAATTTTGCCGATTTTTGACAAGTAGTTTATTTGTGTAGTTTCTGAAAAATGCACGGACGGTATTAGGATCGATTTTTAGGGATTTCAGGTCGGTGAGGACTCTGAGAATAAAGATAGCCACTACTAAGGAATAGTTAAAAACATGATTGTGAATTATACGAAACTTACGCTTACGTATTATCTATATGGAAAAAGGGGGTATAATTATTTGCAGAAACTTTAATATTTAACGAATCACGAGTCCAAAATTTGTCAAACTACTATGGCTGTGAGGGCACTGCGCATTTTTATTTAAGGAGTAAACCGTGTAAACTATTGCTAAGGCAAGGATTAATTGAGAAAAGGTTTTTTTTTTCGTTTTTAACTTATCTCAAAACCATCCGACTCCAGCAAACCCGAGATTTCTGTGTTTAGAGGAAGTTTAAGAAAAATAAATTAACCAAAATAATGAAGGCCACTTAACGTAGACACGAACAATAAACATGCAATCCGAAAAAACGTCTTCCATGAAGCCACTCCGACAGGCAAAGTTAAACTCGAGGGTTGAAAATTGTTGCGATTCCGTGTGAGTAAGTTGAAGAAAACTTGAGTGGGCGGCAGGAAGGGACTGAGATGGGAAGGTCAACTGTGGGATGACACGGTGACTCACCTTTGCCGGCTTCCCAGCTTGAATTCCTAGCTGGAGATCCAGAAGACCTGTAATCTTCAGACTCGATTGAGGGATAGGAAATAATCGGGGGTTTTTGTTCGATTAATCGACCTTGTGTTAGGACGAGGTTGGGTCGGGCAGGAGTAGGTACCAATTGAGTTGAAACGAGGGGAGGACCATAGATCTTTGCCGAGGTTCTGAAAAAAATACACTGTCAAGGACATGGCACAGAAGCTTCCTCGTGCCCTTCACAGTATGTCACCATTAAATTTTCAGAAAACTAGGAATGCCCCCGCAAAGAATAATGGGAAGGCGAGGTAAACAAGACACGTATGGGCCAGAAACATTTCAAACCTTCATCAGCAACTAATAGGGAATAGTTCTAAGACATTACACCAACCAGAACAAATTATTGATTTTTAACATTTTTGTCTGATTTCGACGCACTGTGTGCCGCCGAGAAATCTCCAGTCCTCAGCTCCCTTATCGTAGCACCCAGACTAACATCACATCAGGGCCCCCCTGGGACATCGCGTCTGTCGGCCCAATTCCAACTATTACCGAAGGGTTACGAGTTAACAGTGGGGTTTCAGGACCTGTTGTACTAGACCTGTAGAAATGAGGTCTTTTCACGGTATATTCCGAAATAATTGACTAATTTCCATACGGCATCGCCTTAGGTCGGCTGCCTAAATCAAAGCAACCCGGTTTGAGTAAAAAAAAAAAAAAAAATAGAAAGCCGTGGAACGACTAAGGAACTAGGAAACGCATAGCCAAGAACCCCGACATAAAATAAACTTCCAACTCCAGAACGAGATTTTTTGCACCCGAGTTTATTTAAAAACCATAGTCCTCGATCACTGTCTGTGTTTTTTTTTATTGTCGGAAGATATCATTTTAGTTAATGGTAAGACGCTCAACTACTGAACCCAATTATAGTCCTAATTGTGTGGATCCGCTTGAGAGCTATTATGTATGTGTGGAGTTGAATGGGGACTATGTAAGTTGAAACTTACCTATCGTTGAAATAATTAGGAATTCCTATATCGTTCAATAGGTACAGTTCCTAACTTCGCCACAATCTGGATTGAAACGCGGGGTTCGGTTTGTCACCTGACTACGAAAATGATGCGGTAATCAACAAAAGGTTCCCGATTTTTTTCTGCTTTCCCTTCCTCAATCTGAATAAAAATAAAGGTTTTATGAACATATTCACAGAAGTTCCCTGCAGCTATAAATCCCCTTCCCGAATTTCATCGCTTCCGGTTCCGGGTCAATAGCAGCCACTGCCCATGTGCAAACTTGAAATCCTATACAAACCACAACCGCTTAAACTCGTAGGGTAGTTGGGGTTTACCTCTGAATGATCCCCTATCAATTTCGTCGCTACCCGATCCTATATCCTGTCCTAAGCGATCAAATCTTGTATATCATATTTTTTGTAAGTTTTTAAGTATGTAACACTCATCTCAAGAATGCCTTGGTACTTTTCTTCCAAACTTGGTTACAGGGTACGAAACTTCTAATTGGGCCTCCCTCATAATAACATACCTCGTAATAATTCAAATTTTATAATTTGGTAATTCGTATTCAGGGTATTTTCGTTGTTCCTTGACAACGAGATTTATAAACAACCTCATAGTAGTTATTTATGATCATAAGGAGCAGTTTGTTCCTAAGAAGTGCGTGGTCATCATGGTCATTTTATTTTATTTTTTTCTTAATTTTTTTTCTTTTCTCGATCAAACAGCTTCAATTTCATTGATTTGATAATAATAGATGGAGGTGGGTAGGGGGCAAAGATGAGATGAGTATATTTCAATGTGTAGCGTCAACGACTCCGTTAGTTACTAGCGACAACTATTACTAAGTAGGTGCAAACAGTGATTCTGAGCAAAGCCTGGTCCCTTAGCTCGTCAACTATAAAAGGACTAGATTCAATCACATCATAATTCAGGAATAAATTATGGAAACAACACGTTTATCCACTATGGGTAGATTATGTAGATATTTATGTAAGCGGTTTTAAGTTCTACCGTATATAGGTACAATATTATGCTCGACAATTGTGCTTGTCTAAGTCACAGAAACCTCCTACGATGTATGTACTTGGAATTAAAGTTCGGTCCCAATCTCGTGTTGTTACCTTATTCTAACGTTCCTAATATGCCTACAATACAAAACCATAACATACTTAGGTATCACGATAGGAAAGTGGAATTGATATTATTTGACCTGCACCCAGTTCCAAGTAGCAGTGGTTTATTTTGGGGTTTTGTGGGTTATTTATTTACTGAGCTGATCCGATAGGCAGAACAACCACGCGATATTCACACTCTTCCGGACTTGTGACACGGCTCCTTCTTGATTAACTCATTCAACCTATATTCAAGAGTGATTCAATTAGAGTTTCACAAGTAATTACTTCCATATAACCTTTAATTGTTGAGGGTGAGGCAGGGACGATGTAGTTTTGTGCTACTGAAGAGTTGGTGCGGCAGGGGGAACATACATTTCGGTCCCTCTTAGGAGAGTGCAGTAATGCAGTAATTACTTGTACAACTCTGATTGAATCACTCTCGCATATAGGTTAATCAAGAAGGAGGGGTGTCACAAGTCCGGAAGAGTGTGAATACTGTATGGTTGTTCTGCCTGTCGGATCAGCTCAGTAAATAAATAACCCACAAAACCCCCAAAAAAAACTTAAATATACAAAAGTACCTACAATATTTATGTAATTAAAAGAAAACAAATTATCCATTCATGTTATTGAACATGGTATGTGCTGGGGAACTATTTGCTCCACCCACTTACACTTGCTAGTATTATTACTTTTTTATATTTTCAGGCTTAAGTATTATGAAAATAGGTAGGTACCTACTATATATTTCAGTCCGTCGTTTGGAAGAAGTTTAAAAGTGTTTAAAAGCACTTTACACACTCATTATTATTTTCAAGTCTCCACTTAAAAGCGAAAAGGGAATATTGAGGTCAAAAGGTTACCATCAAGGTGGCTGACGGCAGAACTATTACTCTCAAAATGATCGGTATAACGTCCGCTGATTGAAATCGCACGACCGGAACGCTCCAAACTCCCCTCATAGATATTGCCAAATAAATTTGAGCATCTCTCAAGGGCAAGCAATGACAGCTGGACTTTCACTACGGGAAATACCTTCAAAGGAGGAGTTTCATTGGATAATTACTGGTTTTCATTCATTGTTGGTCTAAGCTTCGAGCAGAGTTTCGCTTTTGTGGAGGAAGTATCACCTGTGGGATCTCACGCCTCGTGCCGCGAGGGTGCAAAAAGCCGTTTTTGGACGTGAAGTAATCGCGGTCGACCTGGACCTGGAGGAGAACCTCTTCATTGAGAAATTGTTTCCTAATAAATTTATAGAGTTAGGGTAGGGAGTTCGGCTTTGTCGCCAGGAAGTTGAAAAATAATCTCTACTCTCCGCATACCTTGTATATGTAAACCAAATCAGAAGACTGAATAATCAGACTGTTATCCGAAATTAACTGGTACGTAGAGTATTAAATAAGTATACGAAATAATTAAGTATAAATAAGTATTAGCATAAATAATTACGTAGGCGTAGAAGATAGAATTCTCCCCATTCTCCCCCCCCCCCCCCCCCCCCCCCCCCACCCCACCCCCCCACCCATTCTCTTTCGGTTCAGTTCTTTTAGTGTGACGTAGGGAATGGTTTCTCAAGAGCCTTTGGAATGCCGCCTGTTATTCAAACAGCTGAGATTGTAAGAAGATTTCAAGAAGAATAATTGCTTATTCCAAGTTTTCTCCACACCAGAACGATAAATAATTTTTTCCTTTTTATCAAAGGTGTTATTTGATTCCAAATGACAATACAAAGGCAGAAAAAATGCGATTTTCTCATAATTACACAAAATTCCCCATTATCAATCTTGCGTGATGTTTGTTAGTTTATAAAAATATCAACACGATCATGAAGATCGTTACCATGCGTCCTTGTTTCCATTAAGTGAGGAAGACCATCCAACCTGGCGGACGCGATAACAACGATTTATAGTGGATTATGAACCAAATAGGGAATGAAACGCACATCCAGATCAATAATACTAATGTGGAGCTGCAAACGAATGAGTGTCCGCTTGCATCCTACACGAGAATTAATCGCACGAAGCCTGTTGCGAGAAAGGAAATGTTTGTCGCATAGAAGAGACTGATGTTTACACTGGCAACAAGTGGAAGCGGCTCGTCCGTCTTCCCCACCAACACATCCAGGAAACTCCATCGTCAAGGAATGCTCGAGTGAGGTCACTCTCGACTATTTTTAACCCACCAACAACAATAAATTTACGATTTACAGATCAGTGATGAGACGAGCGAAACGGCGCTTGTCTTACCTACCTCCCTGGTAAATAACGTTGTAAGGATAATATAACATTATGGTGGAGCGTTTTATCTCGATACTCATATACTCAATCGATACAATCGATACTCACTCTAACGCAAAATGTACATAGAAAATGGCCACAGGTTCAGGGAAATTAAGCGGGAGTCAGGGAAGATCACCTGTTTGCCTTCACTATCCGACTTAGACATTTCCAGCTTGTTAAACTGCTTGCTGGCGAACAGGAATGATAATGATTAGGGACGTTGTGACAATCATCAATATTTTCCTTCCATCATCCGATATTAACTTCCGCTATTTCTTTATATCGATAGTATCCTTTCAATATTGGAAATATCAAATACATTTGATTTATGCTGTGATCGATGAAAAATTTCATTTGATAATGAGAATTATACTTAAATTTATACGTGAACCGCTTTGGTTAAATGGGTCGTCAATGGAGGTTTCGTTTTAACAAACTACCTAGGTACATGAGAGAATACGAAAATTCGGGCAAACCTAATTATAATGAATATATTCATAACACACAGGAACAAGTTTAGAAGATTTTTTACAAAATAATACACAACTTATTACAATTTTGTGGGATTGTGCAGATCAGGCCGTATAAATTAGCAGTCGAGCTACTGGTGGTGGTCTATCCGAGCCAGGGTTGCCAACGATTTTAAAGTCTAAATCAGGACACTGGTATTCTACTAGGGACACCAGAGTATGAATTTTACATATACATAACCACTTTGACGCGTTTCACCTACTTTATTGAGGTAACATCTTAATAAAAACTGTATCTCTTAGCGTGTCTACCCCAGGAAATAGATCTTGAAAAATCAAACTTATGTAGACCAGATCAGGAACTTTTAAAATAGTATCATATTCGGGTGTATGCCCCAGGATCTTGAAAACGGATTCACCGTAGAAAACGGAATAATATTTGATTGTCTCATACCCCAGGAACTATCAAACAGTATCAAATTTGGATGTCGACCCCAGGGAACAGAGAATGGAATTGAATTTGGGAATCTGCCCCAGGAACAAAGATTGGAATTAAATAAGGCTGTCTACCTAGGAACTACAATATGAATTCACTTTCTGCCTTTCTTCCGCGATGAATACCTACTTACTGATTAGACCAAATTCTCTAAAACACAAAATCCAGCTTCCAAAATCATCTTCTCTGAGCTGATCCGTTGGTAAAAATCCAGCAACTGAGGAGTATGAGAAAAACTAGGACATTTCGCGTCCTGGTAAAACCAAGACGTGTGAACCCTGATTCGAGCGCAAACGCGAATTTCCATAAACACCGATTTCTTACTATCTAAAGACCCGATTCTACTCAAACTGTGAGGATTGATGAGGGCTGGCCACGAGGTTCCGTACGCATTTCATTGAATCGTATCATCGATAGCCACGGGGTATGCAAAATCGTGAAAACACTCATGAACACGAAATTCTACATTTTTGAGGTTGTTCGATATTCTAGTCGATTTTCAATATTTCTGACAGGAAGATGTCATTGAGAGCATTCTAAAAAGGTGAAATGATATGATGAGTACCTGTCGAACAGCTGTAAATTGGCAGTCCAGGGTTTTCACGGGCGCTGAATCGAAATTTTAGATCAAAAATGCAAAATTTAGACCCACAGGAATACCTAATTTACAAAATATCAACATGATCTTAAGCTGATTGTGGGATAAGAAATGAAGAGTTTGATCTAGTATCCTACAATAGATACGATAAAATCTCGGAAATTACTACCACTCGCTGATGAGCTGCTGAAAGAATTTATTATATTTTCTTTACCATTCTTATGTCTTTAAAAAAACGTAGTTCCGGTAGTATTTTTAACAATTTTTTCAGGTTTTGAGATAGAGGTGTTGTACGTAGTGGAGATGCAACATAAATAATTTAAGGAATCCTCAAGAGGATTATTTTTACCCTCCATATGGTGTGCAAATAGTGATCACCTTGGAAGTCGTCATTATCCTTCCCCGAGGTCTAGGTTTTTAGCAGGACTCTCAACAGGTGTCGCTGATTCCTTATTTGGGCGAAATAGTAGCGCACACGGTCGTGACCCACTTGGGGGCAAACTTATCCTTCTGCCAAAGGCTTTTTGATTCTTGGTCAAACTCAATCGCCGCGGCCTTCTAAATTAATCCAGTCAAAGGTGGACAACCATTTACTTTTCGATGAAATACTCGTCATGTTGTGAAAGTGTCCCAAAATTTCGTGTGTTTAATTTATTGTAATTGATGGGATTTCATCATAGTAGGGACGGTATTACTGGGGAAGGGTAGCGTTGTATGATGGAAAAGTCCCCTAACCTGTAATCCAAAGATAACTATGAACAAAGATACAAATTTAATCATTCTGTTGTAATTAATTTAACCTGTGACAAACTTATGTTCAGAGCCAGATCTAGGGAATACGGAAGACGAAGCAATCTGGATTCTGGAACAATTCAATGATGCGTCCAACTAATAAAGCCTTACCTGTCATGAAAAATTATTATTTTGAGTTTTTTCGTGTTTTCGAGACAGGGCCCTCAGCTGCTTAGACCGCAATAATTGATCTATTAAGACAAATTATTTGATTTTTTTTTAATGAGTTTGGAAATTTTCTTGGGTAGAAATATTGATGAGAAAACAAATTTGAAACGAGCTGTTAGTCGAATATTTCTTAAGATCGACAGAGCAGCTCCTCCAAAGATCGTTCTCTAATCAACCTGTCCGATTTCGCTAAAATTTGAAGGATACTTTGGAAGTCTGAACTGTATTTGACGTCCCACAAACTTATTAACCTCCATTTTGAAAGATAAGTGAACTCATTGGGAGGAAGTCGAACCAGTGAGTATGGAATCGACAAAGTGACAATGGACGTAGTGACGTGACGTAGTCTGAGAGATTAAGCCCCACAAAGGCCACTGATAGAAACATTTCGGTCAAGGAGTCAAAGGAGAGCGGCTTTTTCCTAACAGAGTACTCAATTTTTAACTGGGACAAAAATAATAAAGTTGTGGGAATCATTCCAACCTGTCGACTTATATTACGTGTCACATTATCGGCGCCCTACGGCAATCACAACCTACAATTATTTCTGTCGAGGAGACCCGAGCGAACGGTGTGAAGACTAGACCGTTAGGCACCTGTGTTTCATTCTTCAAATACCAGCTTCTTCAGTACTTAACCAGTTAAGAGACAAAGTCAATACCTGCTTTTGAATGTTTCAAAACTTAAACTAGTTACAGCAAGGTAGATGCGATGAACAGTTGGTCGCCCTCTGTTAGTTCTTATTGGGGTTCATCTAGTCATTTTAATCAACCAATAAGATTGACTGGTTGTTACCAATCTTCAATGTTATTATTGTGAATATGAAAATTGACGAATAAGTAGTAACAACTTTTGCACCCTCACTACCAAAGGTTAAGAACCCTTATATTAGTGTAAGAGCTGAAAAAGTTCATGTCATGCAGCATGAGTTGGATGAGCGAATTTTCAAAGAATAATTCTAACCGATTTGGTGGTTGATTCTTATAGGAAATTTTGCGCCGATTCCGAATATACCATAAGTTGTTATGTTTAAGATGGTAATTCACACCAAAACCTCAAAAAACTCGTTTTTGTTCGATAATTTTCAAAATTTGACCCCAAAGTACTCTCGCCAACAAACTCATCGTTTTTTAATTTGTTTCATTTTTTCAGGGAAAATTTAAGTAAAAATAAAAATTAATGAATAGTTAAAAATTGCTATTCTAAATGTACCTAAACTTAAAAAAGTATTTACCCACCCAAAAACTACGTAAGTTGGAACCCCCAATAATGGATAACTAATACCAAAGTAACTTTCCACCCAGTAGCTGACAGACTAAGAAAAAAAGTGGAGAGCCTATACCAGCCAATAATGGACAAGAACTCCCAACAGAGTTCCCTACACATAAAGACAAGAAGGGTGTATCGAAAGGACAGGAGGGCTCGGATGAGGCCTATGGGCGAAAGCGCTTGGCTACGAAGAAAAAGGAGACGATTGGTGAATAGCAACCAACAATATAGGTAGGCAAGAGAAGAGGACATTTCACCCCTCAAAAAACCTTCCATATCTATCAAACAGAATGGGCAAATCTAACCAAAAATTTTTTACAATTTACCTCGGGTGAAATATCGTTTGGAGTGACACAGAAAGAGCGTTAAAGAATGTTCGACTTCAGAAATTGTTTTAGCAAGATTTTAAACGAATTTCCAAGGAGAAAATTGTCGAAAATTTGCATAGCCACCAAAATGTTGAAGCCATTGCAATAGCCTATTTTTCGTCGAAACTTTGCTGATGAGTCCTCCAAAATCAAAATGTCCACTACTTTTTCGCATTCAGAACGTATTGAACAATTTTGGATCCTAGTACGGTAGTGCAGGTTTACTCTAAGGAGGTATCATTTAAATTAATTTCATCTCCCTCAGACAAAGGGTAGCGTGAGCGCATGTGAAAACGTTAATTTCCGTAAATCTTTTTTGATGGAATAACAATAATAATAATTTATTATTTATTCTTCAATAATAATTTATTGCCAATATAAACTCATACATGCGTAGAGGAGATCAACATGTCATAATATGACGTTATAATGATGTCCTAAGTCTATAATTATAAGTTAAAGGTAACGATAAGATAACAATATAACAGAGATCCATTTAAAAAAAACGAATACAGGTAGAAAGCGTACCTTAGTTTTCCATCAAAGTCAGGTACATACTATTTATGAGCGAAAAATTCATTAAAAGTGTAGAATTCTCTGTCTATTAAGAAAATTTTTAGATTTTTCCGGAATGTAGGAAATGACGCTGAAGGAAATCCAATGAGCTGATGCAAATGCTGGATGCAGTGATTGTATTATGATGATGAAGGGATATTCAAAACTCTTCTTGAAAAATGCGAGCTCATGTTGGGGAACACGTAAAGTTGGATGCACATTGATATGAGGCGCAATGCTGTACTCACGTCCGCAAAACCGCAACGAAGCAACGCCGTGTTAAACCGTAAAAACGCAACGCTGTCAGAAACGCCAAACCGAAGCTAGATAACGAAATAGATAAGGACCCGCTCTGCTTTGCTGCGCAGAACCCAATAAGCAGATCCGCAACGCTGTAAAGCCGCAAAATATCAAGATTTTCGAATCGAGGATAGTCTGGTTCAAAACTCGTTCGGCCGTAAAGCTGGGTTCACATTAATCCGCAACGCCTTACTGAAGTCAGCAAAAATGTAATGACGTAAAACCGTAATTGAATCTGATTGGCTAATTGGCTTTACGGCTTTGCAGTCGAACCAGTTTTGAACCTGACTATACCCGATTCAAAAATCTGAATATTTTACGGCATTACGCATTTCCGGATCTGCGTATTGGATTATGCGCAGCAAAGCTGATCGAATTTCGTTCTTCCTTTGCGCCTTCAGTTGAAGCTCCATGTGAACGTTTGACAGCATTGCGGCTTTACGGTTATGTGGTTTCTTACCTGATTGGCTAACTATGCGCCAATGAGATCAAATTACGGTTTTACGGCCTTGCGATTTCGCGGATGAGATTACGTCGTTGCGGCTTAATGTGAACCCGGCTTTACAGCAGAACGAGTTTTGAACCAGACTATCCTTCATTCAAAAATCTTGACATTCTGTGGCTTTACGGCATTGCGGATCTGCTTATTGGTTTCTGAGCAGCAAAGCAGAGCGGGTCCTTTTCTATTTCGTTACCTAGCTTCGGTTCGGCGTTTGGTGATGGCGTTGCAGTTTTACGGTTTTACGGTGTTGCGTCGTTGAGGTTTTGAGGACGTGAGTACGGCGTTGTACCTCAATGTGAACCCAGCTTTTCGTGTTCCCCAACATCAGCTCAAATTTTTTAAGAAGAGTTTTGAATATCGCTTCATCATCATATACCTACAATCACTGCATCCGGCATTTGCATCTGCTCATTGGATCTCCTTTAGCGTCATTAGCAATCAGCCATAGATTCAATTATGGTTTTATGGCGTTGCAGTTTTGCGGACTCCAGTACGGCATTGCGTCGCCCTGAATCTAGTTTGGTGATCGTGAGACATCTTGTGAGGTCCTGCGATATAAGAATGCTGAATTCGGAGTGTAGTTAGGGACTAGCTCTAAGATGATCGTCCATGAATTCTCCGTGATTGGATCAGTAGGAGACTGGGTGCTTGTGAAAAAGGGAACTAACGTCAACATAACCGTCCATGTTACAATGAGGGCTGTTCGTTGTTCATAGAGAGAGGGAAAAGAGGGGAATTTTATTGGGGGAGGGAGGATTGTATATGGTGCTTCAAAATGCCCATAAACTTGGCAGACGTTTTTTAATTGATTAAGTATAGCAGACATGAGAATTGATGTTCCAGGGTTTCTGCGTCCGTAATCAAGTCGAAGGATTCGACATTATTCCGCGCAGAAAACATACTTTCCTCGGCGAGGTGAGGAAAGTAACAGAGACAAGTGGCAGAAGGAGACTGTGTGAAGAGCAGCGGGTGACGTCAAGAAGTGGTCGACCTTACCCAAAAAGGAAACTTGCAGATTGCGGACTATTTCCAGAAAAGCAGTTGGCAGGTACGTTCCCGTCCGTTCAACTAAACCGGTTTGTCAACGTGAACAAGAAACAGAGTTTACGGCCGGTGAAAGAAGGAGAAATAGAGCATTCATCAAGCCAGCTTCAAAATATGAAGTATGATTTGTTTTTATCGGCTCCTCATGATTGTCATCCCTGGACTATCTTTATAAATAGGTAGTATAAATAATGTAATACATAATTCACTAAGAGTTTGTCTCGTAAAATTCGTGTCTCATTTTACTCGTAAAGCCATACTAGATCGATAAGATTGATGGGCACCCTTTTGTTTGGTCGAAACTGTAGGTACCTAGGTATTCTTCTCGGCGACGATCATGAAGCCACCCACGTCTCATCATCGGTGAGACTTGGAAAGGCAGTGGAGGAGCTGCTCGCCTGCCGTTCGGTCACAACCAACATTTGCATAAACGGTATTTCAATAAGAAGAATGGAAGAAGAAGAGGAAGAAGATGAGGGGGGTCCACGGAAAAGGAATCGTGACATATCCTCCGTCCGGACTGCGCCCTAAATAGCCTCCTTTCCGCTCTGTGTTTTCAGCCTGGATCTCATCAAATGAATTGCAAAATAGCTTCAAGGATTCGACCACATGATAAATCGATGCGAAAACGAAGCTACTATAGAGAAATCGCTTCCTTTACTCAAAATACCTAACATTATTAATCTACAGGGGCAAGCAAGGGGGCCCATTAGCAAGTTACATCCATACGGTGCAAACTATCAAAAAATTGAACTGGACCTTTCATAGTATTTTCACTTTGCTTCAAGAAGGTGAAAACCATTTTTCATTTTTTCAATGTTTTAGAGTCTCAAATCATCTTTTGAGAAAATGCCTCCCTGAAAATTTTTCGAAGAGGCTTCGTTTCCGAGTTATGTAACTTTTTGGGAACAACAAAAATCGACGAATTATTTTAGAAAAAGGTACTTTACTCCAACACCCTTCCATATTTTTCAGATGTCGGCCACATTTTTGAAATCAGCATTAAATTTCCTATCATTAGAAGCCAGTTTTCATAATGAACAATCATCATCAGAGGACTGACATTACAGTAAAAGGGCTTAAGATGTAAAAAAATTAGGTTTTCCAATTTGGTTCTTGAATAAATTCGTTCAATGGAAAAAGTAATAACCTTTGCATAACACGTGAAATTTTCTAGTGTCTGGTGACACGTGGGCTTTTTTGGCCTACCATCATAATTGATGCAAATTATGCTGTTCTGCATATCCAAAATGTAACTTTTTTTAATGTACCAGTATAACTGTAAATGTAAGGGTAGTAGAAAACATTTCAACAGTGTTTCTTTCAACCAATATAACCAATTTCAACATAATTATTAGAAAATTTTTGTTTAATTTATTTTTTCTTCAATAAATTAAACAGAATTTGTATTTCTTAGAATAAAACAGCAGCCTTATTTCTTTGACTTTTTTCTACATTTAGTAGGTGTACAAAATGACCTCAAGAAAAATATCTATAAAATAGATCTATAAAAAATGTCTACAAAATACATATTGAAATGACGACAAATTGTACGTAGTAGTTCTGTTTTGCAATAAAGTTTTTTCTACTCAGTCTTCCAGAATAAGAAAAGTCAAACTAGAACCACACCAGTCAATCAACAACTAACTGAAAGGAATTTACGGAGGCGCTGAGGGCTCTCATGAGCTCCAGTGTTGCCAACGCAACCCCTTCAATTTCCCTCATGGGTCAAAAAAGCCTACGTCTCATGCAAAGGGTTAAATATGTAATTGACACGTTTCAATTAAAATAGTAATTAAAAAGGTGTCAATTACTTAATTGGAGTGTAATTATTCACTCTAATTACAATATGTTATTGATTCCTGTTGGACGAATTGTCTTCTAGAGACTCAGGCAGTTCCAACGGTAAGGGAATTGAGTGGTTAGAGCCTGATTTACAACCAAAAACAAAAGTAATTGCAAAATGGCGTTTGCTCAACACTGGTAGGAACGGACCTGCAATGTATGTTTGGGAGTTGGTCGGTAGTGAGAGGTCATGATCCAGCCAACAGCCCATTCATCCGGAGGACGCTACGGATTTGGCGTAACGGCGGAGGCCGAGGTCTCCCGAGTGATTCACGAGAAGCAACAGGTGGCGGCTCCTCCGCTTCTGGGACGGATCGTCCTCTGCTCTTGCTTCACGCGCGTCCTCCCCTGCTGAGACACGAGACCTCGCGCCCCTCCTCGTCTTTGCCCCCGATCCTCTGACCCATTAACCCTTTCCCTTTTTACACGTTACGTCACGTCACACGTTTTCAAACGCATCGTTCCCCCAATCTTATCAGTGCCCTTATCGGTCAAGTGCGCCTCTCCCAGGTGTGTAAGCCAATCCCCAATCCCTACGAAAAGTAGGGGCAGGATTTATAGACGGTCCTCGAGTTTCAAGGAGACCTTGAGATGGTCTTCGAGAATTCATTACGCCAAATCCGTACTCCGAATTTCGGGCAGACCATCTCAAGGTCTCCTTGAAAGTCGAGGACCGTCTATAAATCCCGCCCAAGGTCTCCTACGACCATCAATAAGCGTGGAAGGAAAGGAGTGAAAAAGTTCCCTTCATGCTGCCAGCAATTGAGCGAATTTTCAAAGAATAATTTTAACCAATTTGTTGGGTGATTCTTACAGGAAATTTCACGCTGATTCCGAATATAATATTATGTTCCTATGTAGAGATGGTAATTGACACCAAAAACCTCAAAAAACACGTATTTTAGCGATTTTTGACTAAATTTTCAAAATTTAACCCCTTGGGGTACTCCCGAAATCCTGGCCAACGAACTCATCCTTCCTTTTGATATTATTGACATTTTAAGATTTTTTGGAGATTTTTTATCACGATTCCAGGGCAGATAGGTTCTGACCACGTCTGTATCTGACCCTGGAATCGTGATAAAAAATCTCCAAAAAAATCTTAAAATGTCAATAATATCAAAAGGAAGGATGAGTTCGTTGGCCAGAATTTTGGGAGTACTCAATGAGTTGAAATTTTAAAAATTTAGAGTCAAAAATAGCTTTAAAAAAACCTGTTTAATGAGGTTTTGGTGTAAATTACCCTCTTAAACATAGGAATATTATTATGGTATACTCGGAAATAGCTATAAGAATCACCCACCAAATCGGTTAAAATGATTCTTTGAAAATTCGCTCATCAACTCATGTTGCAAGAATGGATCTTTTTTTCAGAAATTGGATTTCTTGCTGTTTGAAATACTTTCCTTTCACCTTTATAGTGGGCGGAGGAAAGTAAGAAATCCAGAAGAATAGTGTTTTTAATTACCGAGATTAACGCAAATTTAATGGGAATATTAATTTTATTACATCCTGTATTTCCCGATGACGACGTGTTTAATTAGATGTGTTTAAGAGTTTAATTAGATTCATAATTCCAAACAAATTTTCCAACAATCTCTTTTTCCAACAATCCGAAAGTTAAAGGATTAATATAATCCCAAAATAACAATCTACAAAGTTTACAAATTGATGGTCCCAAAGAAAATTAGGTTTGGTATTTGTAAATTGAAATAATAGGTTATTCTCGGGAACAATAGAAGCCCAATAACCCTCAGCGATTCATAGAGCTAGGAGTCTCGCACCGTTACTGGAGGTATACCTCATGAAAAGCTAGTAATGACCCTCTACCGAGAACTTGATAGCAATTATAGAGGGGATTGTTGTTCCAACCCTGGTCGGTTGGAAGGGAGAAGACAAGAACGCGAAGCCTCTGGAAGCCACTTCATTCCCAAACGCTCTTCACAATCAACATACCGATGGCCACGTTTTGCGAGATCTATTATTGGACCAAATCAATCATGAAACCAATCCTTCTAAAAATTTTGTCACCATGGTTTTTTTAAATCAGGGATTGAATTGAGACTCTCAAAATTTGATTTTTCTCATAAGTTGAGAACTGTCAAAATTTGAGAAATTCTGGAATTTCATGAAAAAAATGGATTCTTGGGGTTAATCAAGTACTTAAACACTTACTAACTTGCATCACGATATACCTCCCAAATTATCGATATCATGATATGATGAGGCTCATGCTTGAGAAAACTTTTGTAACGTCTTTTGTAACGTGGACATATAGAATCAGTCAGCGAACATTTCAGCGAAGTTGGTAGAATAATTCCGGAGTTATCCCTATGACAACAAATTTAATGTTTGCGCTTGCGCAGTAGCTATTTTCGATCCAACCGTGATGAAATTCGTAGGTCTTGAGTCAGCCACCAACTGTTTGAGCTAAACCCAAGAAGAAAAGAAAATTGGGTAGTGTGGAAGCAAAACTCGAGGATTCGGTTATTTCGTCGGAATCGGATGAATCGAAAGTGTTTTGATACTTCACTCGGAAAGTTCTAAGCCCTTGTGCTTGAGGGAATCATCGGATTTCCCTTTTCTTACTGTCCTTCGTTTTCTTATCCTTTCGGGTCAAATTACGGTAGTAAAAACTTTAGGAAATGAAAATGAAAAAAGACAAAAAGTTAGTTCATTGTTTAAAATCGAGAATAAGGACACCATCAAATAGTAGGTATGCATAGAACAAAGAAATTACCCTCAGAAATGAATCCATTACAAACTACAAGATTATACTTAACCTTCTTCCAATTCCTCTTCA
>JAEMON010000008.1:15851716-15864269 GCA_030264115.1 Lygus lineolaris | reverse complement strand
GAACGACTTGAAATTGTGGGATTATTTGCTGTTAGGTTTTATTTTTTTTTATTCAAAGAAATTTATTCACGCAGAAGTTTTATCTAAGAAGGTACCCGGAAGGAAAAAAATAATCCATTGTGTAATAATTTGCAAGCTTTTTCCTGAACGTCACCTTTTGTTTCTTTCCAGTAGTTTTTCAGTATTCAGTCAGAGTGCCCAAGAGAAGTCAGAGTGCCTAGCTTTGAGGGAATAGTGTAATGGTGAGATTTCTGAATAATGTGTGAAAGTATTTTTTGAATAAAATCTGAAGAAGACTGTGTTGTATTAGAAGTATCAGAAGTCTTGCAAACTACCAGAGGCACTTTTCGAAAACAACACTTTCCCTATTATTCTTATGATAGTATAATAAATTAGCAACTACGTAATACCTAATTAGGTACCTACTGTTTGTTTATAAATAAATTGCGATGACCATAATAATTGATAACATTGATTACCTACAAATCGAATTAATCGAGTTTTGATATGATAGAAGTTATGTATATATAATTTATCCTTTTTACTACCTTTTAAACTAGGTACTTGCCTGATAGGATAATTGGAATCATAACTCAGAACTGACTTAACCCTGTAATACTAATGAACGTGCTTAGCATCTAGGAGTTAGAATGAACGCGTGGAGGGAACCCGGAAAGTATATTATGTAGTTCTCCTACTCTAAAAAGACAGGGACAGGGACATAAAAACAAGGTAGTAGGAGCTCTGCCTATCTGGCACTCATTATGTTCTAATTAGAATGTAAACGAAACTAGTTTGTCAAGATACTAAAGTGATATCTTGGGGCGGCTGATTGTTGAGTGCATTCCGCTTTATTCCATCTTAAAGGACAGAAACGAAGGCTAATTGGATGCGTCCTCACACAAAACTATACAGAGAAGGCAATTACAGAAGCCGACAACACTATTGTGGTTCAGATAATGATTCACACAATCTGGGAACAATGCGGACAAAGACAAAATAAAGGTAATATTCCTTAATAATATATCCGGAAACTTAACATTCGTTAAGGAAAGAAGTGGGTATAGAGAGATTTGTCAGGTTGCAGAAGTTTTAGAAGAAAACGAGTGCTACAATAAATCATTAAGAGAGAGTACCTACAAAATATAACGATGGATTGTTACTAATATGAGGTCCACCAAGAGGTCCAATCCCATGCAAATTTGGAGGTCAGTAGGGGGCTGACTTTCAGGTAAGTACGAGTATGCCTAAAGCATTTCATTGCAACAGAGAATTAACCATAATATTATTATATGGCTCATAGGTCTAAGGGAATGTGTGAAATCCTCTAAAAACAGTAATTAATGGAATGTTGGTCAGTTATGGATGTCTAGTCAGGTAGGACTGCGCCATTATAAAGTGATCCATTATGGATCTCAACCACCAATCTACGAGTATAAGGCCTATTTAAAAGCTTTCGGCAGTTATGTGTATGATGTGAGGATACCTATTATGCACACCCCCCTCCGGATGTTTCCTCGTTGAAAAACTACCTAATCCATTGATTTCATGGCTCGGCGATTGTTTATAACATACCTAGGTAAATAATAGCCCGAACTACTACCAACAATTGAAAAAAATTGGGGACCCATAGATTGTGAGTGAAGGTGGTTCACAGGAATCCACGAAAACATAAGGCCTTCGTCGAGTTTCCCCGGGTCAAACCTAGCAAGAATCATTTGCGCTAAATTATGGAGCATTACGTAAATTATTATTATTACTTACAACACTAGGATTATAGGTCACCGCAGATCGATTTAGGGTCTATTGGTAGTCGACCAAGTATTCATGTTTCTGAAAATAGCTAGAGAAAAATAAAAATTGAGGGAAGTGAGAAATTGAAGGAATGAATTAGCTAGGTAATCATATACCATAATTTATTATGTTCGCACCATGAAGGACAGTTTATAATACAAGCAATTTGGGGGGGGGGGGGGGGGGGGGGGGGGTGATAGTTATAGGTACCCAAGCTCACAATTTATCTGGAGGGTCAAGATTCGCTTGGCGCAAGGTTGGCTGGCTATCAGGTTACAAGTGGGGTGCGCTTGAGTGTTTATTGGTCATAACTCAATCACTCTTCCTCAAGTTCAATGCCTCAGGATCATTGCTCCCATACATTCAGATCACTTGCAGTCGTCATTACAGTGACTCATGTGATTGATATAATTTTTATATATTTTTTCCAGAAGGGGGAAATCTGTTGCATTAGAATAGCACAATAGTTTCTTGTCCCCGCCGAAGCACCTATCCAGCCTAAAATGGTTAGTAGGAATAATTCCCTTTGAAATAATACACTGAAGCGAACCAAAGTGTATCAAATTGTTTCGTCCTATGACAGTGGTTCTCAACCTGGGGGAAGGGGGGGGGGGGGGGGCCTGGAAGACTGTCTGAAAATGGTAGATAATAATAATAACATGGGAGCAGAAGATATTAACAAACAGGAACAGACAGGCGTCACGAGAACAAAGCGAGTTCGATTCCCAGGTATTCTAGTGCATGTCGCAGTAAAGAATTTACCTGTACATAGTGCCTGTATCACGAAGGTTATCACTTTCTTCACTCGAATTTCATGTTCCCGAAATTGAGTGTTTTCACTTTCGTGTTACTGACTTCTGTTGAAAAGCGTAACTGCAACATGAATCGGAATCGTTGTACTTCTCTGAGCCTTTGATTCCTTTGTTAAAGATCCAACTTGAAAATTGTATCACGGTAGGTATATAATAGTGCGATGACACTCACAGGAGATCGTCTAGGAGCTCAAAAAATTCTCATAGCGGCGCTAGGGGGGCATGACCGTGGATAGGATGAATAGGAGAGATGTTAGGTCTACAACGTTCACCCAGCTGCTATCTGGACTTTCGCAGTTTGTTACAAATGGCTATTTTACCAAATTCCATCATCCGAGAATAAATTCATATTCGCATGGGGGCAAACAATGTCAGTTTTTAGTCTGGTACCTTATGATCCGTTTTGTATAGTTGTTGTGACTTTCGCATTTTACAGAATTGTATGTGACTAACTATTCTATTTTTTTTTAATAATTTTAAATACTTAGTTCAATTGTACATTCTATGTTCTTCTTACTAAAAATTGGAATAATCTCATCTTGGTATAAAAATACTGGAATACGATAGGCTTGGCAAAACTGTATTCTTGAGTACACCGAACAATTGATTGTAACGCCTATGTAATTTTCTTGGGGAAAGACAGTGATTCCAACTACCGCACCGTAGACGACGTCTTAAGAAAAGCTGAAAGACGGCCTCCACTTGAGTTCTTTCATGTCAGGGAAGAGATGTTTTTTTGTTGGATCTCGGGATCTCCGCCGCTCGGTATTTCACCACAGCCAAACCACCGGCTTGATTGATTCAACCTCTGAGAAACTCATCGAGCGGTAGTGAGTAATTATAATTTTTTTTCGGCTTCTTCATGAAGAAGAGATGAAGATCGGGGGCGCCCTTGAGGAGGGAGTTGAGAGCATAAATTGCCCATCTCTTCCTGATGTAAGTTGGTAAGGTGTGGGTTGAGTTCCACCAGGATAATAGGTTTAGGTTTGTTCCAAGCAGCGGCTGGTACTTGTTAGGTCGTATACAGGCTGTCCACAGTTAAGTTGGAACAAACATCACCAAAACCGCCAAAATTACAGTGTGTCCCTCAATTCACAGTGTAAAATAAACAAAACAAAAATAAATAAACCATTGAAAAGAGCGTTAAATTTCCTACTAACTATCTTCATCAGTAGATTTTTTTTAATTTTTTTTAGCCGACGGCCTTATCAGGTGGAATAAACCGGTTCCCGTGAGATCACCGAAGTTCAAACTATCAGCGGCGTGGTTAGTACTTGGATGGGTGACCGCCTGCGTGGCTGGGACCACACATCTCAGTATTTTCGCGTCGGGCCGTCGGCGATCCCCTCTCCACTCAAGGGGGTGAGGCAATGAGTAGCCTTGAGCGAAATCATCAGAACAGATTCTGATCCTCCCTTTGCTGATGACGTCCGCGATGCCGGGAGCGGCAGTCGAACGAAAATCCAGCCTGATTTCCTCAGTGGATTTTCAAGGCTCAAAATTCAGCCCAAATTTCAAGAATTTTTCAAAATTTGACTTTTCTTTCGCGCATTGTTTTGGTCCCAAACCAAGACCGTTGAGCTGGCCACTAAGCAGAAAAAACACTAAGCAGAATCAACTCACAAAGGTTAACAAAATATGAGTTAGATGTGCTGGTATGTCCAAAAACTCATAATTTTTCTCGAAAAATAAATTCTCCATCGATCAAAATGAATTGAGAGTGTCACCATTTCATTCAGCGTGAAACATTACCGTGAGGACGATACTTTTCTCCTCAAGTCATGATCAGGTCGTCGACACCATGAAACACTCGATTTCCTTGGATATTCCACGGTTTTTTGCATTCAAACGCTATTTTCTCTCTTTATTGGTGCACCAAAATCAGAAGGTTGGAAAGCTCCGTTGGAAAGCTGAGATCCTGAAGGAGTTTTTTGGTAGAGTGCCCAGCACCCAGTGATGGTTTAAAAGCGATACGATGCGTGAAAGAAAAGTCAAATTTTGAAAAATTCTTGGAATTTGATCTTTGGGCTGAATTTTGAGTTTAAGAATCTACTGATGAAGATAGATAGTAGGCCTCCATTATAGGAAATTTAACGCTCTTTGCTCTTTCCAATGGTTTATTTTTGTTGTTGTTTAGAACTACTACTAGACAGCTATATTAGAAAACGTGGACTACTCATGTTTAAAAATTGGCCTTTTGAGTTAAGTATTGACCCTTCGCACTTGGTTTTTCTCATCATAATTAAATTTTAAAAATTATAAATTAAATTTTAAATTATCATAAAGCTTAGGACACTAATTTATTATACACGCTCGCTAGCCGTGTAACTAATTTTAATAATGGTTTATGGTTGATGTAACATTAGTGGGATTTTCACTTACTAAATTGGTAGTCGTTAGGAGTAGTTAAACGAAGGGTGCATCAAAAGGGCTATCAGATATGGAAATTGATTACGACATTCATTGTAGACCCACGATGAGGAAGAACTATGAAATCTCGGCCACACGACTTCACCCCTGGTTTTGGTCTGAGTTGCCACATCCTGTAGTGCATTAAACTACCTTTTTGACGATATATCGATGGTAACTTTTTATGGGATTAATGAGCATACTAAATTATCTACGAGAAACACCCATTCCAGGGGCAGTTAAGGAAAATTATGGCGGGTCATCAACTACACCCCTGGACTCTGAACTTTTGCTTCATAACGTGAAGTCGGCGCAGTCAAGTTACGCAACTGATTGTTGGGAAGCGTCTTGAGGAGCATTATAGACACGAATCCAGTCGGATTACACCCCCCCCCCCCCCCCCCCCCCCCCCTCAAGAAATATTGAAGGAAGGGGGAGTGGAAGAAAAGTAAGAAAGAAAAAAGTGCCACCATTCATGCAGCACGAGTTGATGAGCGAAATTTCAAACAATAACTTTAACCAATTTGGTGGGTGATTCTCATGGGAAATTTCATGCTGATTCCGAATATACCATATTCATGTTCCTATGTTTAAGATGTAAATATACACCGAAAACCTCAAAAAACACGTTATTTTTAGGGATTTTTTTACTCTAAATCTTCAAAATTTGACCCCTTGGAGTACTCTAAAAGTTCTGGCCAACGAACTCATCCTTTCTCTTGATATTATTGACATTTTAAAATTTTTTCGGATTTTTTATCTCGATTTCTCGGTCAGATATCGTATGGAGTGACACACACACGCGCGCACACTTTATTGCAACAGGCATTATCGTATCTTCAGTCCGGATAAATAAACAGAATAAATTGGGATGTCAACAATATTGTTATTATTCACAATTTTATCGGGCAGCTTGTTATTTTATAAATAAAATAGCATAACATAGACGTACCTATAAATAAATAAATGCATATATGTAGGTATATAATCAATCTGTTCCTAGAAGTAGGAATACAACAAAGTATTGTACTTCGCATGTCCTTTAATGTCGTCCTAATTTCACAGGAACCGGAAGCGAATAAAGTGTGATTAGTGTAAATAGTGTTGTATCGTGTCAAATTATCTAGAGCTCAGTTCAGTAGCTACCTACTCTCAAAATTTGAGAACCATCGGAGCATGAAATTCATAGGGCACCGTCTTGGGGCTAACCTGCTCAACTCCTGATAATTCAAAAATCATCTATTCATCAAAATCTAACAAATGTTTAGTAGGTGTGGATTTTTCCCAAATAGTCAGACGCACTCAGATCGACGAGTAGATACGGAAACAAATAGTTCAGAAGGCTCATCAGATACAAAAATAGTGGACATTTCGATTTTCAAGGACATTTCTCTTCTTTTCCATCAGCTTCACAAGTAGTGACCCATCTGGTAGTGAGCTATGGTGGTTCTACGTTTTACACATGCGTAAGACTTACACTCCAACTACCATGACAATTTGGGAGACTTTGGGCCATTGGGTCGTGAGATGTACTGGTGCCAGACTTACAGAAGTGACGAAATTTATATGGGACCGTATCATAGGATCTACGCTCGAACTGCAATCAAAATTTGAGCGAATTCGGGCGGTTGGGTCGTGTGCATTTGAAGTTTTTCACGTTTGCACATGCACAGTCTCGAATATTAATCCTAATGCTACGGAATTCTTATGGAACTAACAAGGGCTATAGCCCAAACTACCATTCCAGCAATTTCTTACTTTTGGATCATGGAGTTATGGCAGTTCGTATTGAAATTTGTTTGCGCAAACCCATCCTGATACACTCATTTAAGTAGGTGCCTTCTCTAGTAGGAAGTGGAAATTTCATTTTTTTTTTTTTTTTTTTTTTTTTTTAATAAGAATTCGTGTTCAGGATGATCAAGAATGAGATTGCAGTTTGAACATAAGGCCACGGCCGAGACTCAAAAGCAGATCGGATGCTGTTACGCGAACCATTTGAACTCAAAACACATCCCAACTCATTCAGACATAAAAGTCCAAAAACTTCTCGCTCGTCGCTCCTGATTTGAATTATTCAACTTCCAAAATCGAGGGCTCATCTTCAAGAGGACCGCGGGAAAAAGGCGCCGTCTGTCGAGAATCGAAATCAGTCGAGGCGACTGCGCTTGGAATAATGTTCAGCTCATTTGGTGATTCATTATGGAGATTGAAGGAAACTGGTCGTTCACGTCTCCGTGAACGAGATTTCGCCTGAGAATCACGGAACTAGTGAGGTTGAATCGAAAGCTTGGAGTACACTGGAGTTAATATTAGACGCTGAAAATCAGTCAGCACCTATCGCATAGTTATAAATCACTACCCCAATACGCTTTCTGCCGGTTATACTGTGAATAACAGTACCTATGTACTTACATGTACAGTATTATGGGTAGGTCAGGTACCTAGAAAACAAGATTCGGAAGCTCATTAAAGTAACATGAAATTGATTCCTATGAGTAGGAAAATAGCTCAAGTTTGATTACGTATAATGAATTCCGATTTGATCCCCTCTCGTTACTAAACACCCATTTGCGATCCAAAATCCTGTTTCTGCTCTTTTTCTGTTCAACCCTTGCCATTACGGGGAGCGAACGGTCGGTCCTACTGCGCTCATTCGATACCTACTTAAATTTCATAACTTTTTGAAATGTTTGACCAAACCTTATACCTTACTTTGGGGAGATTCTTCGGCCTCACAAAAATCACATTAACTTCGTACTTATTACAATACATGGATTAATATCCCCCATAATGGGGTCTGCGAATGGGTAGGTATTTTCCACGTTTGACCTCAAATTTGGATCAAAAACCAAAGTCAAGTTCAAGTTTGGCAAAAAACGGGTGGAAAGACCGCATGTGACGTAGAAACCCTATTAACATCTACAATATAGGCGCTGAGGGTGCTCCCCAGACGGGAGCGGGAAGTGATGATGAAGCAGCAACTTATGAATACAAACCCCGTTTTCGCTCATCAGATACCCCTCTTGTTGTACTTTATTGAAACTCTCACTGAAGCCATTCAATTGAAAAAGTAAAGAATGACCAAGCGCAGAACCAATTCTCTTAAAAATGAGCATTTTCCAATCATCTATTAAGCCCCATCAACAGTACCTATCATAGTACGTAACCTGCACTTTTTCAGCACATCACCATGAAATACTAGACGATCATTATTTTGGAATGATGGAAAACCATGTTTGTGGGTAGCTGCCGCACTTCTTAATCAAATGGACCAGTGTTTCTCAAGTGTTTTTTCTTATTAAAGAAATTTAAGTCCTAAATCTCCTTCAGCTAAAAAAATTCAATCCGGATACAGCTTTCAGTTAAGCTATAATATTGTGGGAGGGTACCTAACCTAGTCGTTAACGACTTTATACTTGTGGAAAAAAATAAACAAAAAAATAATGAGACAAGATCCCATTTGAAAGATTCTGAAGTAACGCCGATCGGCACTTAGCGATTCCAGAGAAAAACCAGTCAACAGGTGAATTTGCATACGTGATCGATAGCTGATTATCGATATAATACCGGTTTCTGTGATGGTGTAAAAATTCGAAACGTGCTTGTGCGCAAATGTGGAGTGGGGTAGCGTTTGGCACCTGATCGAATTATAAAGATGAATGGGGTTGGGTTGAAAACCTGCATGCGGCAAAACGCCTTTAAATCGATAAAGTTGGCTCGATCGGTCAATCGACGAAGCATTGACGATATTCGGGGTATTGATAAATATTATTTTAAAAAAAGGCTACCGAAATACGAGACCTCCTCGAGGGATGTGATAGCATCTTGAGGTGGCAATTACGCAATTACGGAGGAATTATGTCCGTTCGGGAGCGCATAAATCGGAGTCTAGTTGATCGAAGACATTTGTTGTGTATCGAAGCGATCTGTAGTGGTTGGGAGGCTGATATATCGTGATCTTTTTTACATTATTCATTCTCACTTTATAATGTCCTCATAATAACGTTGAGCAGTCAACTTATTGCGACGACCTGGTTCTTCAACATTTCGAAATACGCGGATTTCGAGCGGATTATTTATTTGAATGAGCCATTTCATAAATATGATCACACTATAGGCCATCCTACACCTGCGAGCTGTGCGGATGGAGTAGGAGTAGAAGGGACTGAATTGAATTATTGCAGACTACTGAAGTAAATCGTACCAAGTTCAATGTTCTCTTTTTGAGTAGGCTACCCAATTACTTACTTATTAATTATTTATTTATTTATTTTCAATTACGGTCAAGCCAAAATACACGCAGATGAATTCAGCGAACAATGAATTATACGAATCAGAACAAGAATTTGAAGTAGCAAATAAGGAAACACCAGAGAAAACAGTTATATTTATACCTGATTATGACACAATAAAAATAATGGAAGAAAGAGAACAATGTACTTACAACGAATAATCACAGGAAAAATAATAATAATAATTACAGAAAATGGCTAAAAGTAAAACTATGAAACTGAATGACACTTAAAACTTATGGAACTGAATGAAACTCAGACCTGAATGTAAGTTTTTCCAGTAACGCGTGCGGTAATTCACCTATTTATGTGAGGGTGAGATCCACTTGATCGAAAAGATAGTGATTTTTCAAATTTGAGAAAATTATAATTATCTTTTCATTACAATTTTTCATCCCCGACCTTCTGTAAAAAAATTTAGGTAATATGTATGAGGGAGTTAGAAAATTTAACGCTCTTTCCAACGGTCCAATGGATTTTTAATAAATATAATTATTGTAATTTTAGGGAGTTGTGGTCATCATAAGGTTAAAAGATCGAAAACACGAACAAAATTATTGAAACTGCTTCAGAAACATTGAAAATACTTCCGATACAAGGGGTTAAAAAAATCTCCAAGAATTTTGGAGATTCCCTCACTACCGAAGGTAGGAAGCTATGACATGTTGGGGGCTACATTGTATTCGTGCAAGAAATGAAAAAAAATGTCCTTCCAAAATGAAAATTGCCATTTGATTTTTACGTTTCAGAGCTTTCTGAACAATTTTGGTTCCATGTATGTCTGTCTGTTTGTCTGTCTGTGGTCAATTCCTTGTACCAGGCAAAACTATTTGTGAAGTTATGGTCAGATTTTGATCAAATTTTCAGGGATTGTGCGGGTTGGTCCCATGACGGTTCCCAATTCATTCCATCGCCGTCGGATCACTCGTAGCGTGTGCGCAGGCGCGAACGTGAATTTCCTGAAACAGGTATCTCAGTTCCTAATGAACCGTCTTCGCTCAAATTTGGAAGCTAGTTGGGGGCTGACCCCAAGAGAGTGACCCATGAATTTCGTTACGATTGGACCAGTAATAGCTACTGCGCAAGCGCAAACTGGAAATTGTTGTCGTAGCTCCGGAACTACTCAACCAAGTTCGGTGAAATTTGTTTTTCTATCTCTTCTGTCTCTGGCCTTTGTGCAATTCAGTTCCTCTTATAGAAAGTGATTTTTGGCATTTTTCGGCCATTTTGGGTTATTCCAACTCACGTTTTATTTGACAGTTTTCTTTAGTTTTCTTTTTGCTATTCAAAGCCAGTGTTCTTTTATTCTTTTCGATTTCCAGCCAAGTTACAGGTTTGATTCTTTTCTATTTGCCGTTTTCTATTTTCCATTTTACTACAGAGAGGACGCACTTCATTCTTCTTTCTTTCTTTTCTTTCTTCTCTTTCATTCTTCATTTTACATTTTCTTTTTACATTTACTTTCTCTCTTTCTTTTACATTTACAGATTCTTTTTCATTTTCAAATTACATTTTATTTCCCCATATTTTGGATTTTCATTTCATTTCCCTTTTTGGTAGTCACCAAGGTATTTTTAGTTTCCTCTTGGGTATTATTCATACCAAGTTAGGTATTTTCATTCTTGATCTTACATTTCTGGTATTTTCAAAACCATTTGATTTTCTATACCATTTGGGTATATTATTGGGTACTATTTTGGTCAGGACAATCTCGCAGTCCTGGTAGCAGATCTCTGTTTAAGTACTGGGAACTAGTTTACTTTAAAATTAGGGTCACTAGTCTCTCACAAAATGTAGAACATCTTCAGGTTGACTGAGTGACTCACGAGGAACTTATATGACAGGCGGACAGTCTGTCAAGGAGCACCGGGTGGTGACACCCAGTCAAAGGGTCCTTGATTCCCTCCCGTCCTTGATTTCTGATTACCCCTTCAAGAAGAGCCGATCCGAGACCGGCGATTGCACAAATAAAGCCCGCCACGGGTGAACCGGTGATGTGACGTGGCCGGCGGAGGTGGGCAGACTCGGTACGACGTACGATGTAAAAGGAAGCCTCGACTACGAGGAAGGCAGACGGTGGCAGTGAGACCACCTTGACCAACGACTGGAACGAGCCGCACAAAGCTGAACATCACAATAGATAGGCGGATCGGGTGGCGCAAGTGAGCGCTTGCTCCGATCGAGTCTTCATGAGGGCAAGCACAAGCAGCCCTCCAAGCAACCTCCAGTTTTGGAGGATCATTCTAAATTCGCTTACTTTTTAGCAACAACTAAAGATAATATGAAACCTGTAGTCTCTAGTTGGATGATTATTTGTAATTCTCTAGCTTGGAGTGACAACTAAAGAGACTGGAGAACCTACTTTCCTCCTTTCTAGACTATTAATTTGATTTCTATTAGCCTCCTCAGTAACGACAACCCTACATCATCCCTTCCAGAGAACCAGCAACATCTCCATCTATGGGGAAGTATCGCAATCGGCACTGATCGTGAATAAGTCACAGTAGCGCAGCAGAACTCGTTGTTTTGTGGAAAACCCCTAGAGACCGTACTTCAGTTCGTTAAAACGGAGAAATTTGTTATATTGGGATTCGCTGTGTGCTCTGGCCAGGAAGAATTCGCTGTAGAAGATTTCGAGCTAGGGCGTTTTGAAAAATTCATCCCCTATTTTCTATCCCTTAGAGAAGACTGACGGAAATGCCAAGCTTCGGGCCACAACTAGACCCCAAATGGGGCCGGCATAACAAATTTCAATAATTTTGGTCCATGGTAACTAAAGAAAATGGCGCTTACGGCGGACGGACGAACTTTTTTAAATTCGATTTTTGGATTATACGACGGAGAATCTAGATATCTTGAAACGTAAAACATCAAATTTTGAGGGGTGGTTAATTATTTATTTATTTATTTATTTTTTTCGTGCTCGATTCCAAAGGTTCATATTGGAAATAATAAACCAAAATACTTTGAAAATCTCGGAGAACAATGTTTCTAACTAGGTAAGTATTATCATCACTAAGATACAATTAGTATTACGAGTAAGAAAAAACAGCCGATTTAGGTCATTCAGGTAGGTCTGATGAGTCAGCTTCTTCAATCCTGCAAAGGAGCGAATACTTATCGTAATTTAGCGGAATTAATTCAATGGTAATAGAATAAGGTAAATCTAACAAGTAGGTAGTTGAGGAGTAGGTACCAGACCAGTTTAAATTTCTCCCTTGATGGGAAAAACAATACCTAGATCAT
>JAEMON010000008.1:15816476-15826831 GCA_030264115.1 Lygus lineolaris | reverse complement strand
ATGCTGTAAAAATTTGAACGAGATAGAACTAACAGCAACCGAGGAATAGATACTTGAAAATCGTCAAATCGCCTGTTTGGCCTGTCGCCTACAAACTTTGAATATTTCAAGAAAATTTTGCAGTTTCTTTTATTGCCTCCAAAGTAGAAGTTAATGATGAATTTACGAATACGTGCCTACACATCCGGGAAACTCTAGACCGAAAGCTGTTCCCAACAGATATAGATTATGGAGTACGGTTGAAACATCGGGGAGACGGATAAGGATATTTTATGAGTTTTAATTCGACCCTATTACAACCCTGGAACATAAGAGATCGTCAATACTAGATAGGTAGGTAGGTACCTAAACTTTTTGCCATTACACAAATTGAGAAAGGATTGAGAAAAAAGACAACTCCTCTGATGGGAGGGTACCTAGTATAATTTTGTTTGACTACAAACTTCAATAAACTCACTGACGGCTGACCTCTCTGTCGTCCGGAAAATGAAGGGATGGAAAATACTAATTGGCATTTTTGGTATTTGTGATCTAATATCAAAAACGTCCCATTGTTTCTACAGACTAAATACGAGTTTGTGATTTGCTACGTATCCCAAAAAAATATATGCTAATAGCAGCAGAGTAATCTACTCAATCCTTGCCTTTTCCATTCCACAAGAGCCGCTTCCTGAACACTACTTATAGAACCTTTTGCCGGGTCATTATTACCAAATCACCACTTGCCTTGGAACGTTAAAGTCTTCACAAAGCCACAACGGCGGAGGCTTTTTGCCTCATGTAAATTCAAACGCTTGTGAGTTACAGATGACACAATGAAGTACTCACTAGAGAATTATCACGAGGAACTACCTTTGTTAGTCGAAGACTGTTTCATTCATAGAACTCCAACTTACCTGTAACAAAATAACGACATGATTAGTACTTTCACACTAATTATGCAAGATACAAATAAGTTCTGTTTGGGAAATAAGGATCATAAAGTCAGTGTAATGTGTCAACTGGGTAAATAAAATCATACCGTGATGAAGTTCTGGTAAGATTATGATCCCTAAACCAAAACATCCGCCAATTGGGTGCAGTTCCTCGTAGTCAGAAACATGAACAAGAAGTTCACGATCGCGGTGTTGATATTTTGATATTTTTCTAAAGTAACGGACTTTAAAATTGTGAAAAAACACTTGTGCCTTGTACTGTCAGTCTTTGTAAGGGGTAGAAAATAGGGGATGCAATTTTTAGCTCGAAAACTTCAAACAGGAAGTTACCTATATTTTGTCCATCAATTTCCAATAGATCACGATTTTTACAGTCGAATGATACTTCGCGGAGGATTTTAGGACCAACCGTTCGCTCCCTGAAAGTACTTAAGGGTTAAACGAAAAAAGCAGAACTACGAGTGTAATTCGCAAGTCCTCCGAGTAGGGTTTCTCGTTCATGGATCAGCTGATCAAATAGAACTTTTTTTTTTTAACCGAACCAAGTTTCTTGTTTACTTGTATATAAGCTTCCTAAGTAACTGGATTACGTTTTGAAAGACCTACACAACTCTCGGATAATAATAATCAATCAATTAAATATTTATTGTCATCAGGCGATATGCCTATGCAATATTATTACAACCTATATTACAACTATGGATCAATATTTATACAATTACAAAATTACTATTTCTAACCAACTTTAGAACAAAGTCTCGTCTACCAGCAATTGGAAAGCAAACTCTAATTTAAGACCCAAAGTACCTGAAAATCAAGCCCCTCCTTACTCCCTCCATTCAGTATTACATTAACCAAATTAATGCTCAAAGGAAAGCCTTCTATTCCCTAGATAGGTACTAAACTCTATAAACCGACAATAATTGTGGGCACTTATACACCACATGGCATAAAGTCTCCGGTGTGGCCATGTTAACAAAGAATACAAAGGGAGCTTGGTCCAACTTTAGAGCCAGTTCTTTGCTTGAATAAAGTGACAATAAAGTGATAATAACCACAGGTAGTGGGGTATGTACTCGCCGAATTATGAACCTCGCGATATAATCACGGTAGGTACTTACTATATAAACAAATAGGATCTTCACAGATGGTTGATCCATGTAGAAAATAATGAACCGTTGTGTAATAATTTTCGGCGTTTTGATTGGAAGACAAGCGACGTTTTATGTAAGGCACTCATCGGCTTTCGCCCGACTCGCAGCAGCTTCCCTTTCGTCAGGATCTGGAATGCCGAGCGGGGAATCGAATCAAAAGCCGCCGTCAGGTCCAGCAGGAGGCGAGCGAGCCGAACGTGGGCGAACAGCTGATTTGTTTACTCTGCCACCAACTCGGTAATGTTCGGTTACCTTCCTCCACCTCTTCGGTAGTGTTCGATTTGCCTTCCTCCACTGGACATCTCCCACAAGGACATCTAGGTACACTGGAGGAGTGAACCAACAGGTCATCAACCACCTGTCATTCGACACCCCAGGAATGCCTTCCATCTGATAAAACTCCCTGATATGCGATTCCATTCGACTCGATCGTTCGATCTGGTCGTTGCAGCTGGTTAATTTTCGTTCTGTGGTGTACCTTGTTTACATCTGACTGGGTTCCCGATCCTTATCGTGCGAGATCGATGTGAGGTCAACATCTTTTAAAATTCTCTGCAAGACCTTGTTATATCTCAGCTGAAATACGAAATAGGTACCCCTGTCATTCGAATCTAGACATCTCGTAAGTTCGTTATAATATTTGTGCCGCACATAGGAGTGACACAAAGATACTGCGTGCAACTCATTCTCATAATGCCTACTACGTTAGGTTCCCGCCTTTGTAGGTTCTCCAAACATCAATCCAGCAGATCCTGGTTATAGTGAAAATCAATAAATAATTATTAATAGCCTCCATTCAATAAATTTTTTGGTTCCTGTTTCTTAATCAAATACGTTAATACAAGAACTTTTATTTTTACCTCTGCATAAATAAACTTTTTGAAGGTGCTACCCTTCTCTTCTATAGACTTTAAGCCTGTGTAAAAAAGCTAACTCATTACTTGACATGAATCAGACAAGTAGCAGAGGTCTCACCATCAAAACGTTTTTCCGAAAAACTCTGAGGGGGTGGAACGGCCTCGTTATACGCGGATTTGTTATTTACCACACAACTCCCTCAATTTTCATACAATTCTATGATTTTTTCATCATTCTTATGTGATTAATTTTGTCTACTTTTTGTCATTACTCGCTGGTTGAAAATGTAAGGGGAGAACGGAATGTGTAGGTAGACTGTTAGGTCTCAGCTGGCATGCTGGGTAACATACCAAATTCATCAACAAAAATATTGAATTTATTCGCAAGCGGCATGTAGAAAGAAAATCATGTATCGTTATGACCATAATGTTTCTCGAGCGTTCCCTCCAGCCACTAGGAAGAAGCGGGGGATCTCCATATATTATGCATTGAAGTGTGAAAGGTGCATGAAAAGTTCCATTCATGCAGCATGAGTCGATGAGCGAATTTTCATAGAATAATTCTAACGGATTTGGTGGGCGATTCTTATAGGAAATTTCAAGCTTATTCCGAATATACCATAATGTTCGAGATGGTATCTTACACCAAAAACCTCCAAAAACACGTTTTTTAAGCGATTTTTGACTCTGGGTAAATGTTCAAAATTTGACCACACATTTTTTCTTTTGATATTATTGACATTTTAATTTTTTTTCAGATTCGTCATCTCGATTCCTTGGTCAGATATCGTCTCGAGTGACACATATAAATTTAAAAAATAAATTAAAAAAAAAAAAATTTAAAAAAGAAATCAGCAATCGTTTTAGAACGGTCTAAAACGAATTCCATGAAGAACATTTTCAAAAATTTGCATTACTACAATATTGAAGCCATTGCAATAGCTTCATTTTATTCGAAAATTCGCTAAAAGAAGGAATGGTCACTTTTCCGCTTAAGGAACGATTCAGATTTCTGAAAGATGTAAGGAGGGAGTAAAGCTCAATTTGGATGGTGGTTTACAGTTTTATTCATTGTTTTTAAATAAATATAGGCAGGTACAGTAAAGTAAAATTATGTGTATAACCGCTCTGTCATTCGCAACCTCCTTGGAACGACAAAATTTCTCGAGCTTAAAACACTGCATAACACAACCTCTAGCCAGATCAGATCAGTAAGTTTGATAGGTAGGTAAGTACTACTGTTTTAGCTAATTTTCGAGGGAGGCATACTATTTGAAAATTATGAATTTCATTCGTTGATTATGATTTCGATCGGGTTGAGTCGAATCCGTCGCTTCGGATCAAGATGATCAGTGGCTGGCAGTTGTGAAACGTTGCAAAACTGTGGGTTTGTAAGAGAGCGGTGTCCTTGCGTCCCACGGATGCCCGCCTCCGCCAACATACTACGGCAACCATAATGCCTTTTTATATAGCCGTCCCGATCAAGCCTCTTCCGACCACATCGAGAAACTAACGACGCACAGTGCTTCAAGTGACAGTAAGGTGAGGATGGGAAAAATAAGATTTTCATAGATTTTGATATTATACAGCCACTGATCACGAATAGTTCACCATTTATCGAGATTTAGTTTGACGCAATAAATGTTAGTATACAGTTAGTCATACATGTTAGTCATACAGCAGTAGTAGGTACGTATGAGCTAAATATTACCTATTAAAAGAACCAAATTTTTGGTAATTCCAACAGATTTTCACCAATTTTCTCCTAGGAAAATTTTATCAGAATTATTTCATGAGCTGTTCTTAATTATACGAGGTAGAGTTAGTCGGCTGCATAGTTGCTGTTGGTTGTAGATAGTTGGGAAAAAGGGTTGGTAACCAATTACATAAATCCACTATATTTCGGGTCGCACCGGACCCATCTTCAGGACCAACCCACGAGCAGTCAACCAATCAAGCAATCTTCAGGATTGTCAGTCTAAGTAAACTAACTAAACACTAAACTAAAAAAAATAAAGAAGTAAATACCTGTAAGCAGGAGTAAGCATACAAGTCGTCAAGGTAGAAAAACAGTAGGTCTGTCATGACAAAAAAGAAGACATGACAAAACAGGAGCACCTACGACCAACCATACATTTCAAAATAATAATAATAATAATAGAGTAAAGTAGAAGTAATAAGCAATAAAAACTTGTTTAAACACTTTTTTTTTAGTTTAGTGTTTAGTTAGTTTACTTAGACTGACAATCCTAAAGAATGCTTTATTGGTTCACTGATCGTAGGTTGTTCCTGAAGTGGGTCCGGTGCGACCCGAAACGTAGAAATATAGTGGATTTATGTAATTCCTTACCAACCCTTTTTTGGTTGAATCCCGACTATCTACAACCAATAATACTGTTCTTATATAGGAATCTAGTTGTGTTACCCGTCTCCGGGTGGAACGACATTCTCATAATATAAGGAATTTCTAGCACACCGTTTAGCTACACCCATCAATTGGACATTGGATAACCCGTCAAGCCAACCATTTGAAAGGAGTACAGGAGTCAGGGATGTGAACACAACGGAGAGTTTTGAAGATGATACGGTTGATCATAAGCCTTCATCGGGCAATTCAGTATTTCGCCAAAAATCCCATTAAAATTGGTCCTATCCTTAAAGCATTTACTCAGCGTTCAATATCAGAAAATAGAAATGGAATATATTAGCTAATTTCTAATTACAAATTCGTATCCCTAAAACGGTGGTTTTCTCCACAGGAACCCTAAAAAATGACCGAACTATTTTGACCCTTTTACCCTGAAATTCCAAACTTCACAGAGCATCGAAATTGATTGGCCATCCACCCATCCTTTCTTTTTTTCTTATTGCAACGTTGTCACCAATTTGGATTTTTATATACCGTTTCCTCAAGTTTCAAATTGCGCCTTCCAAAATTGTTGGGTCCTTTGCAATGGTACTTATCATTTCCTTCGGAAATTCGCAAAAATAGGTAGGTACCATCAATTATTCACCATCGCACTATTTGAAGCTGGAAATATATTTATTCAATTCAGAATGCCGGGAGTAACAATTCACAGTATACTTTGTAAATCTGCCAGTCCTTTGAAATCTATAATGAATGCACCATGCACTAAGTCCATTATTGAAATGATTGTGGTAAGAAATAGTAGATATGAGTTTTATAGGTTTGGTTAACGACTCTCTGCCCCTCCAATAAATAACATCCGCTCCTAGCGTTGAGTAATATGTTAATGATTGCGTTAATCTAACCCCGAGATGACTTATTAACGGCTTTATAAGGTATAATTTCTAAGTTCTCGCTGATCCTTATCGCACCTTCCCAATTAGCGCCGACGTTGGGCAACGTGTTAGATCGTTTATTATATGTTGCCCTCATTATCCAACGCCAGTAAGTGTCTTTTTAATTTTTTTTTTTTTTTTTTTCAGAGCATCAATGTAGGGTGAGCTACGAAAACGGGTCCACCGTGTTGAGGAGTTTTGCTGTGATTATGATGAGCCAATTTCGGATGTTTCTAGTTAACATGGTAGACCCAGATACATATTGATGGATTAGTCATCGGAAAACTGCTTAATGAACGCAATAATGAGGTTATTCGAAACAATCATGATCAAGTGGGAGTAGCTAACTGCCGGCTACTAAGTTGCTGATGAATAAAAAAAAAAACTCTCACTCTCACGCTTCCCACAAATTAGTATATAATATACTTCCTCTCTTACCACTAATGTTTTATGTTACTTTGGTAGGAAGTCAATGACTCAACAAACCCTCATGTTGAAGTATATCTAAAATTACAAAACTTCATCACGATCGCGACTTTGTTCCCCATTATCTTGGTGTTTTCCTAGCATTCAAAATGATCTTCATAAGAGGCAAATCTCCACATCCTCCTGGAATAATTGTCAACTCCCGAATGTGTATGCTAAAAAAAAAAACATCCGCGACCTTTAGTAGACTCGGGAGCACATCATTGACCACATCAAAATCGGTGCAATAGACAGCCGGCGGATGGAGAAGGCGTGAAAACCGACACACACTAATTTCACAATTATTTGAGTAATTATAGTAAGCCAAAGGTACCAATGGGGTCCCCACATGCGGTTATTTCACAACGCCTCAAGCGTTCTTTTTACCCGTTTGAATGGCTAACTTGGCGGAATTTCGAGCTGAAAATTGGAAATTAGCACGGTAAGTAGAAGACACTGTAGGGGTCACGAAAAAGGGGCTCACCGGTCAGGAATTTAAGGGTATTTAACTCATAAAATTTGACCAGCTGGTTTGGAAAATTAATAAAGTTTGATAGTGTATAAGACAGTAGTAGGTATTTTCATCACTAATCCGTAATAATATATATATTTTAAAGATCAGAAGAAATAACTCTAATTATGATTTCTAACAAGGCGTAGGGAACTAATTCCTACACAACAATTTTCTTGAACTTTTTGATTAAAAGAATGAAACAGTAATATCGTTAATTCAATGAAATGAATAGTATTGAGTCTTGAAATTAAGTAGGTAGGTAGTTTATGGATTTTGAACGACCGGAAAAAATCGTAGCATAACAGCTCTGAAGGAAAAATCTTGAACCTTAGCAGCTCGTGTAAGGAGTAATAAAAAGGAGTATGTACCTAATTTATAAATGGCAGTTTTCATAATCTTTTTGATTAAAATAATGGAACAGAAGGTACCTAGTATTGTCAATTCAATAAAACAGTAGTATTGATTCTTAAAATTGAGTAGGTACCTAGTATTGATTTTGAGAGTCCAGAAAAAAAAACTTGACTTTAGTTTCACATAACGAAGAGTAATAAAAATGAGTATACTAATTTATATCTAATTTATATATTACGATTTCTTTCATCTTTTTCGTCGATTTTCTCGCCTCAACACCATGGACGTACCTATTCTCGACGTTTCTTCGCCAACTTTTTATCGGTATCACGAACGTTCAAGCTTTTTATCCTAAGACGCTTTCGATCGTGTTTGATTGAGATTTTGGGAGCACACTCGAGCAATATCAAGAGAAAAATGATCCGACCGTTTGCATGAGTTGATTCATTTCAACCGCATTGCCTTATTCGTAGGGAAGCAACGGAAATGGAACCCTTAATCTTTCTGGTGCCTGTCGTGGTCAGCGCACCCTGCCACAGCACAACCAACCATTTAAAAGAATGAAAAACAAGAGTTTACTCTGTAAGAAGCACAATTGCAACTGACTTGAAGCATGGGAAATAAGAAGTGAGAGGTGTCTCTGTGACGTATCCGATTTTGGGGTTTCCCCAGGTACCCCGCTCACTGGCCCTTACCGTGTCCTCTACTTACCGTGGTAATTAGGGGTTTTTCAGGGTGGTAAATCTGAATTTGGGGTCAAAAGTGGCAGATCCTACCTATGCGCAGACCCCATTATAAGGACTAGATACAGATAGTACAGTAATAGGTAATAGTAGACCAGTAGGTCTTACCTGTAATTTTTCATCAAATGCTGAAGTTCATATTTTTTCCATTACCATTTTAAGTTCCAGGCGATTACACAACGTGCACAGTTCATAGCCATCAGGAACAAGAACGAAAATTAATTTCGTTCAAAATTCAATTCATTTCAATTCAAAATTTTGATTCAAATGAAATAATTCATGAACTACATTGCAGTTCCATGCATAAACCATGGCCTAACAGTGGAGATATTATTTTGTAAAAAGTGACAAAAATACAAAATCGGGATGGTTTTGCATTAGTGTTTCTAACCATCGACCAATGATTAGGCAGAAACAAGACTTGTGAATCCTACATATAGTTTAGATAGGTTGGAGACAGCAGAGACCGTTTCAGCGATCGACCAATAATTAGTCAGAGACAAGAACTTGAAAAATCTAGGAAGGATGTGGATACAGGCTGTTGATCGGGATGGTTTTGCAGTGGTGTTTCTAACCAATCATCAATCATTAGTCAGAACCAAGAACTTGAAAAGCCTGACAATATCAACGCCTCAAACAGTAAAGTCCTCCTTCTCCCCAATCACATGAAGCACATAAATTTGGAGCTTCCCCTTTTCTTCTCCTTTCCCCATTTTTGGATTTAAAAAACGGTTTTAATTACGGTCGTGTGGAACGGATATTAATACTGTGAAGATGGTTCCCAAAGCTATTAACATGAGTTTAATATATATACCTAAACTAAAATCACAGTGTTTACTCGATGATTTGGATTTTGGAAACTTCAGAATGATTCCATAGACTTCATTTAGCGAAATGGAACACAGCTGGCAAGAGCGAGACAACATTCATCCAATTTCAGCTTCGAACGCATCGTTGGTGTCCACGAAGAGGTGAATCCAGACAAAGAATGAGCTCTTCCGTCCACAGCGGGCAATTACTGTAAATTATAACTCCCTAATGTTGGGCCGGCGTTGAGGTAATAACACGCCTGTTCCGACGAAAACCAATCGCGACTGTTTCACTAATAAACAATCATTCGCCCAAGAGCGTATTGTGTAATGAGGAACTTGCAATAAATCACCCAAGAAAACGAAGGTCATTAAGCTGAGATAACCAAAAAACGAAAGTCTCAAAGCGTATGGTTTCTTATTATTTTTTTATTCACTCTGGGAAGTGCCGTTAGTTAGCACGCATGATATTCGAATGGCGAGAAGTAACTAATATTTTTATGAGACAGGAACACCAAAAGACGGAGTAGGTAACGAATCGAGCGTACAAATAAATTAGTCTTTGGCAAATAGCCTATAAGTTCAATTCCTAGATAACGTAGTGGAGGCGATAGATTTTCGAACAGTCCGAAAGCGTGTGCCTACTCAATTACCATATATTTCACATTCACCTGTGCCATTACATAAGTTTGAATCAACTCTTCAACAACGTGGGATGATGACGGTTTACCAATAAAAAGTACTCACAATGAGGATATTTTTGAAGGTTTTGAAGGTGGTTTGAGGGTTTTTGAGTTTTGGTCGGGGTTTTTTGTTGGTGGTTTATGAACGAGCGACAGATAATAACTATATTGGTTGATTTATTTAGCCACCAGAGAGTTTGGACAACATAAAGGTGGATAAAACATAGGGTGGACATATTATATACAATTCCTCTTCAATCGGTAAGGTTTCTAGTTCCTACTCAATGAGCGTATACCAAATACACAAATAGAACATAAATGCCAGGAACAAGGAAGTAAATGAACCTGGGAGTTCATTTTTCTAAATTTCATGCTAATGGGTTGGATCTACGTAAAAATTATGCTAACTTTCTAAGATCGTAATGCTTGATTAAAGAAAAAAAAAAAAAAAAACAGACTGTGGACCTACGGTTCTACAGTCAGCTCAATACAATAATGATTAATAATTTCACGCCATTCAACTCCGAAGCGTAACAACGAA
>JAEMON010000008.1:15795408-15806631 GCA_030264115.1 Lygus lineolaris | reverse complement strand
GTTGGAGACTGACTCAAGACCTATGAATTTCATCAAGGTTAGATCAGTAATAGCTACTGTGCAAGCGCAAACTTTGAATTTGTTGTCATAGTGATTACTCCGGAACTATTCTACCAAATACGCTGAAATGTTCACTAACCGATTCTATACGTCCATGCATGTTATAAAATTGATGAAGCTATACTGGCCACCCAACTTGGCGGACGTTTTTTATTCGAGCAGGATGAATAAACTATGAAAACCATCCTCACAATTTGATGTTTTATGACCTGTATGACGTTTGTATATGCTGTTTTTGTATGTATGTCACGTTTTCAATCAGACCTAAACGTAGAAACTAGAGGAACTCCGTTTTTGTCGGCGAATTTTAGCCGTTGAGTGGGGGTAAATGGCGGGTTTAAATATATTTTGCCCCAGGGCAATTTAAGGTTACCAAGCATTCTTTCGCCATGAGCATGGCGAACCGGTCATTTCTGGTTTTCTGACGATTTAATGGTGACATACTATGCAAGGCCACGAGGAAGCTTCTGTGCCATGACCTTGGCAGTGTATTTTTTCATTGCTTTCTACACCAGGGAACTTCAATTTTCCAATCAACGTAATAATTACAACGTGAAGTGCCTTCTTCATGAATATAGTTCTGCTCGAATAATTCAATTTTTGCTTTCTTGTTTACAAAAGAACTACATCAAGGTAGATACCAGTGTTTTTATTTATTAAATAGTATAATATAGGTACCTATTAGGCCACTCCCCAGTTCATAATGGCTGCACTTGAGTAATTTCATAAGATCTTGCCCACATCATTGAGCAGGTATGTTAACGTATAGAACCGACCACTATTAAATATTTCTAATTTATCTAGTCCTGGTAATACTACTCGACTATCTTTCGTCCTAGATTAAATATTCTGGATAACGTGATAATATTTTCTTAGCTTTAGAGCCTAAGGGCATTTCTCCGTTGGTGGCCTTCTCAAACATTCATACAATGGCTAGTCTCCACTAGTTATCGGATCTGTAATATATTTATTCAGTCCACGAAGCCACGTATTTATGAATAATACGAGGTTCATGTTAATTACGTGAAAATACGTAGGTTCTTCTGATGAATTTACCGGACAGACTCTTGGAAACTAGTTTAGATTCTGTTTGGAATAATATTATACAGTCAGGCCTCGATTAAGATAACCGCGATTCAACGAATTCTTCGATTTAACAAACCGAGCCTTTGTTCTGAGGTGATGAGTAAACAATAATGATTAACAAACTATTTTTCGAGATGATCGACCGCAATTTTTTGTGGTTATAAAGCAACATAACGAAATGTGAAATAATGTGAAGAGACTTAACTCTGTTCTAAAATATTTGTTTATTCTTTAGACTGTTGAAAATGACATTAAAATACTTTGAATCATTGTCCGCCTCTAAACTTCAAGCCCCTACGAGGCCACACCCTTGTTGAACAAAATTAATTGAATATCGGATAAAAGCAAAACGATCCATTCATCAAAAGTACCCACATCGATTTTCAGCAAAACGCAAATAACTGGTGTTCAACCAACAGACGTCGTTTAAAAATGGGGTTTTTTTTAGCTTAATTTGTGCGGGAGGAAGAACCTAGTTAGGCTACGGAAGGCTGGATTGGTTTTGTGGATTTGTTGATGTTGTCCTGGTGTTGGGATGTTGGGAAGTCAATATCAGAATAACGGGGAAATTGCGATGCTGTGGCGTGATTTTTACAGATATTTTACAGCCTTAGTAGAACACTTGGGATGCATGATGATGTTGATAGAGTGAGGTTACATTCGGAATTTCATTCATCGGAGTGACCTCCAGTGTGTTGCTGAGTATTCCTTTTAGAGTACTGTGCGTGACATCGTGACGAGCCGTAAAACATTACTGCTCTGTGGTAATGATTCAATCAGACGAACCTTGGTGGGAAAAGGGTGTGGTAGACTGTACAAGGCGATATCTTGTAGTTGATATTCAACTTGATCTGCATAAGTACACCAGCGACGACACACCTCGCTTGTTCAAATTTCTCAGGAAGATTAATAACTCGATATTTCGCTCGCCACTTCGATCTAAAGAATGGAGTGTGGTAGAATGCTGTATTGTTGTTCTACTTAGCCCGTGAAACATTCATTCCTATATCTTACAAAACGTATCTATCAACCGGACGGGATGATGAAAAATATACTCTATTTCTTCGTGCACTAAAATGTGGGGAATTATTAGGCAATAACCACAAATACAATGTGGATATGGCGCATTGCTCTCTCGTATCCATAGTGAGTAAAGTCCATTAACCGTGAGCTACTTGTTCCTAGATCCGTTACCTACCAGTGTGAGGGTACAAGGATATGAGTACCTAGAGATGTGGTTGCTCTTATTATAATATTGTATGTGAAACCACTCCTTAGGATCTATGCTATGCATTCATCTTCTTCTTCTGTACCGATGGAAATACTGTTGTTTTTAGAGGTAGGTAATTGAAATATTAGGATGGTCTGGTTACGATTTTTTCCTCCACTACAGGAATTAAACGTTCAGTAAGTGAACAATATTAAAATTAAAAATCATAGTGAAACACAACACTACTAGGTATTACTATTCTGTTGGTGAATTATTGCTTTGTGTTTTATTAGTACCTATACGAGGGCGATCCTCGATTTTTCCATTATGCAGAAGGTTGTACCGTGAGTTAATTTTGGCTTGAAGGTACCTACCTTTTTTAAAAGACTTGCTGTACATACCTTGAGTCAGATTTTGCAGATCATCAGATCATCGTCAGCATCAAGTTGAACATTTAAGAACGAATTTCTTAATCTCAAATTCAATGAAAATTGGTTGGAAATTCATGGGTATTGAGTAGATAGCAATATGTATCTAACTATATTATATCCTCAAGAGGTTTCAATAAATTTCTTGAGTACTTGATTATATCATGCGTCTTTTTGTGTTGAAGTACAAACTTTCCTTTTCATTTGACACGATTGTGAACATTGACCATTGTGGGAGATGCTCCGTAGTAATTGAACCATCATTGGGAAAATCTACTCATGTATATGAGTATAATACTTCTACTTTTTTGTTTACTCGTATCAACCTACTTAGTGAAACATTCCAATCATGGTTCGTAGCGTGAAAAATCTCCACCTTTCTGCATATCTCTGTCTGCAGTATTCTACATACTGAATATTAATGGGCACAATATCGCAAAGCGGCCTCCTCCAAGGTCGCGTCAAGGGCGTTCAAGGTTTCGAAAGGCGGGGTCGTGCGCCGATCATTCGCTGATCACCTCTGAAACGGCAGCTCAACTGCAAACCTGTTTGGTCTGTCATCCTGGATGCAGAAAACACAGGATAATTTGGGGAAGGTATTATGCAGATATTTATATCCACGAATATTTCCAAGTAAAAATTCCTTTTCGTCCATAATCGAACATTTCAATCGCATTTTACGTTTTATATCTTCCTACATTGCAGATCTTAACAGTTTTTTGAGCTGTTAATTACATTGTTCAAAAGGCTCTAGCTCGCCAACTATTGCCCTATGTTAGTCCGATTCGATTCAGCGATGAAAATACTGAAGGGTAGACACCCTCAAAGGGCCAGAACGTCAACTGTATTCCGTCAAGTCCAGAGCTCACCAAACAAATAATACTTCACGAACCAGAGCATTAAAAGAGTAAAAAATCTCTGGAGATATTGTGTTGCTCCTTCATGGATTTTGGGGTTCTGAACACGAATCCGAGGTTTTCTGTGGAAAAATTAATGCGAAAATGCATTTTTTCGTATCAATGTCGTAAGTGAACATTCACAAATCGTTCACATTTTGACCAAGTCCTAAAAAAAAAACTTGAATACCTATTATTAAAGGATGATCGTATTTTGACATTTCTTTGACTATTTGATGACTAGATTTGCTGCCCTGCTTGCGTAATGTTTTCTTCTTTTCTATGACTTGATCTAACTATTCGTCTACCACGCCACGTTCTCCGATTTCTTCTCCACATCTTACAAATGAAAAAGATAATGGGATAAAGCGAGAAAAAACTACACATCTCGCTCTCAATTCAAATGCGAGAAAGTTTTTGATCGCGGTCCATCACGCTTCTGTCAGTCTCCTTATTCAGAATGAGACTTGTTTAACTCAATTAAAGAAAAAGTTAACTTATGGAGAAGAACGTTTATGAGGGCTGTACAAGGAAGACCTGAACGTGGACCTCAAGTGGCTGGTTTGATAGGTACGAGTGGCCTAGATGTTTTTCGTTCAAACAGCCGTACCGACAATAGAAGTGAGTTTCATAGAATTTCTGTGAGGTGTTTTCCTTCGTTCAAGAGCGTGAGCCCGCATTTTTCTATTTGAAAACGATCTGGCGTGAGCTCGAGAGACAATTTGTCTCGTTAGAGCGATCCTTCAAGTTGATTTGTTCGAGTTTCTTCCGTCCTCTTGTCCATTTAAAGGAAGTTTAGCGGTAAAGACGGGAGAGAAAGAATTCCGTAATGATTCACAAGTCGGTGAGCGCATTGTCGATGAGAACTCGGCAAACTTATTTGCTAGTCATTGGCAAATAATGGAGGTTTTCGATTCTATTCTTCCTTTTAGAGAATTTCAAGATTCGATCCAATCCATCAATTTTGCAAAAGTTCAGAGTGATGCCAACATTTTCTCGAGCAATGCCAAAAATTCTTCTGCAAAATCAAGTTGGTTCAAACGTCTATGAGTTACTGGTGTTATAAAAAATCGATTACCCAGTTGACTGAAGCCTGAACAACTCCATAGTGTGGAGTCCATACTGGAGAGGGATGATTATCGATGGTGTCTTTTCACGTGGTTTTGAATTTCGACTAATGAAATTTCATCAAATTGGACTCTGCTGAATTGTAACTTTCAAAATTGAAAAAATTATCGAGCGAATTTAATGAAACCGATCAGCCAACTAAGCATAAGCGATTGATTGTTTGAGATCAAATTAGTTAGAAGAGAATACATAGAAAGTGGTTACAAGTTCTTTGTGTATTCGCTTAATCGCAAGTTTCACCGCTTGACTAGAACTTGTTTGACATTTTATTATCCTCGTCTCATTTTAAAGAAATTTCGAAGAAAATGGAACTACTGCAAAGGGTTTGACATTGTTATAATTTTCTGGACGACGACGACTCTACATCATATAATTATGTAGAGAAGACAAAGGTCGACGCTCTACATGAGTCCCTACAAGAGGCACACTCGATGGCCGTAACATAGACAAAGGGAATTCCATGCCTAATACCTCTTCCTACCCCCTTCATCGTAATCATAACTAGAGTTGTCGTCGAGCGGAAAAATACAATCTACACACGACTTCAACGGAAGTGACGTATAAAATTGTATTTTCAAAAATTGTCTTTTCAAAGATTTCTGAATTTAATTGGTTTTTTGGGGGAAACCAAGTTTAATTGAATCAGGTATAGTGTGGGCATCCGGTGGAATTTTACATCGGAACTGATCACATGTAGTGTGGGCCTGAAAAATTGGGAGGATAGGATAGAGATGGCAGTTCGACCACCGACGAAGGACCGCGTCTGCCCGGAGAAGCTGGGTCTCCTACAGAAGGCAGGTTCTATTTAAATTGTACCAGAGAATCGGATGAGGTCGCTCACCTTCCTTCGTGGGACCATGACGAAAGAGTCCACATTTCCCTTTCAAGACGGCCCACCTCCGACTTCCGATAGGCAACAATAGATGCGAGATGTGACCCCAGTCGCCCCGCTATTTAACACAACTTCTTCCCAGCCGTGATGTCAGAGATGTGTAGTTCTGATCCCACCGGCCCGGAGTTGGCCGATTCTTTCTGGGTCGGTCGTTCATCATTTTTCTATAAGGAACGAACGTCGACAATGTAACGCTTGTTCTCCCCAAAAGGAGATCAGAACAGATGAGAAATCCAATTTCTAGGCTCAAAAGAAGGTAAGTATAATATTTTCCACTAACCCTGACCGAAGAATCTGAACAAACTCCCACGGTTCCTTATAAAAAAAATTGGTTATTCTTAATTCAAAAAAATACGCACATAAAAACCTACGTGCGCACAGACATTTGTCCAAAACGTGAAGAAAATTGTTCAGATGTCAATCAGGACCATTTTAAGAAGGTGTTTCAGAAATTCGGTTTTCTGCCTATTTCAATACTTTCCTTTCACCTTGCAGGTAGGCTGAGGAAATTAAAACCCCGTCCATTCATAAAGTATGAATGAGCGAATTTTCAAATGTAATCCCAATGTTTCCAAACATTCTGCTTCCGAGTCTTCCAAAGACAGCGGAAGATTAGTCACACCTGTGGGGGCTGACAATTCTTTATCCTCCAAAATCATCCTATCCCTCTGTCTCATTGAGTCCTCAGCAAATCCTTGCGACACACACAATTTCCAACACAATTTTGAGTTATTTCGATGATATTTTCAGGGAATGTGTTTAGGACAGGCCCTTTTATAGATGATAGTCCCCTACGGAAACCGCACAATCAGAGCAATGGTAGCAAACGTGAATTTCTGCGCACCGATTTTTCATACGATACACTGACTCTAGCCAAACTTGGAGATAGTAAACTTCCTGTTACGTGGTTGAATACCAGGAAGCCAACTTGGTAGACGATTTTAAAACACTTCAAGTTAACTAACCTAATTTGCCTGGACCCTGGAATCACCACTGACTCAAACGTGTGCACAGAAACTTACTATTGCCGCTATGGCTAGCTGAACGCTTCGGGGTTCGAAAATCACTTAGTTCGCGGACAATGGAAATGTCTTCGAGAGCCGCCTCCTAGGAGTCGACGAACTTACAAACAAAGCATCGGCATGAAAGTGCAACTCATTCGTGAACAGTTGGCACCATACTTTACTTCGGGTTCATCAGAGATAGAAAAAAAGCAAGAAGTTCACGTTAAAAAAAGTATAGAGATTTCTTGAGGTCGGAGTTTGGGTTAACTTTCATCATGACCATGGGTAAAATTTGTTGATCTGATCTGTATTCAAGTTAACTTGTATTAAGTTATCTTCCTCGACAGGGTTCCAGTTCTTATCGGTAAGTGAACTTTACCTCAACCTATTCGGAATATGCAGATAAAGAACTTATTGACCTGAATGTGCGCAGTAGGGTCTGCATAGATAAAATATTTTTTAACCTAAAAAGGACATCGTTGCTTGGTACAAACCTCAGCTTAACTTCTTGTTTGAGTTCACTCACGTCTCATCTCTAGGATCTTTCGATGATTGTAGGTACATTGTTTAGGTACCTACTTATATTGCTACATTATATCCACATTACTCAAGCATTTAGCCGGTGAAGGCTTACCTCAACCTTGTAAATCGGACCTGCAAGTATACGAGGTATTTGGACGCATAAAGGTGTAAAACATTCCAAGTCAGAACAAGACCCTGAAAAACCCTAGTTGGTACATTACGACAAAACATCACGTAGAAAATAATCGACCTATTCATGAATGCACCTAGTTATTAGAATTTGAAAGTTCTCGCTATATCTCTAGGTCATGTTTCAAACTTCGCTCGTATCACAGAGACCATCAGTATTCAAACTGGTCCTTTTGAACTATTCAAGAGCGAGTATGTGTGTCCATACTTTCCCGCTCCATTTACATGCTGTACACAAACAACGAAAATATATTTGTAAAATTCAATTTGAATCTTGTAGGCCAAGGGGTTGGTAGCTGTAAGCTTGATTTCCTGCCTGGTAACGTTTGAAGGAACTGGAGCCAGTGACCTCCAATCCCGACGAAATTACATGAATAAACGTCAGAAAAATGTATCGACCCAGTGAAAGATGAGGGTCAACCACGACACCGCTTTACAAGCAAATCATTCACTGGGTCGAGCACATTTCATCCACTCTTTTTCCAGTGTCTATAATATAGACACTATATTATAATCACGGGGAAATTACCTATAAGAATTCATCAAAAACTGACTTTCGTCCAAAGAGTCAATTTTGGAACCACTGTACGACGTAGTGCAAACGAGACAACCACACAAATCGGTTGAGAATTGAGACCTGAGCAGCGCACACGATATTCATGCATATGCTTGCATACATACACCCACGCACACCCAATAATTCTCGTAATATGGTTTTAAAATGGATTCGGATCTGGATGGTCTGCAAAGGATTTGAATGTTGTTCTTTCTTCTAGTGTTCTTCTCTTCCGACCTCGATCGAAAACATAGGGACGTCCAGATGAGGGACGACCTAAAAAGGGCGAAAAATAGGGAAAACGGATTGTTTGAGAACTTCCTATTTCATTTTCTCGTCTCCTAGTAGCTCTTGTCACTGGATTAACGATTGCCTACATCAGATGGACAATTTTTCTCACGATTTTGCACCGATTTTGACAACCAAAGCTATTCTTGAATTACCTGTGGGCTTTTGAACAGCTTTGGCACCTGTTTAGACGGAGGGCGAGCTGACCCTTCGATGGTGGAAAATTCTTAAATGCGAATATGTGTTTTTACAAGTGGGATTCGGAATACCTATTGTTTTAAAGACGTACAAAAAGGCATATGGGGCGAAATTTCTCCCGTGTTCCAGCACGATTGGCGGAGAATCCAAAGCTATTTGAAATGCTACCAGTCACAGCTGTCTTCAGTGCACTCTTATTATAGTTAGTGGTTCTTGGCAAAGATAGCTATTACGGGAAACTGTACCTTCAAGACTGCATGTACGGGCATGCACGCAGTTTTTCAAGAAACAGAGAGCAATCGATGCTCCTGGAGATTCAGGGGGTCCTATAACTTGTTCGGCTAACTAGGTTCTTCGCTCCAATAACATTGCTCTTCGTGCATTTCGGCTAACTATAACAAGGAGTTTATTTCTTCATTAGCGTTCAATATGTACTACAACGCAGCGAATTAAAGAACAGACATGATCACACGACTAAATGAATTGGCAGAAAGCAAATCTGATTCTTTTTAAAACAACAAGGATTATTTCATTGTCAATCCGCTTGACCCTAGTGCTTTCTATTCAACTTGGATTCCTGATTATATTGATTATGGGACTACTGAAAGTCTTTATTTTCCTGAATATCGGTCCCGTTCTATTAAAATAGATTACATAACTCATACTCGTATCTCAGCGTTACATCTAGCAATCCTTGTTCACTTACTATAATAATAATGAATTATGTTTGTAAATCATGCGTATTATTTTTCTACTTCATTAGTTAGTGTCAAAAATCGATGTAATCCTCGTTGTACCATTTCTGTGCACCCTGATTGTTTACCTTCAAGTGGCCCGACTATTTCCACTCAACCTCAACAGTCGGCAAAACTCGGAAAGCAAACTAAAACTAATATCCCCAACAAGGTTTATGAATAATGTGGACGGGTGCCCGCGCGAAACCCATGCTATAAGGACATGAAGCCAGGAAGAAACGTGACTATCCCTCGGTTATTTCAATAGATTATTATCTTGGAGGGGTTTCTAACATTAGTACCTCCTAGACTCGGGTTATGGGTACTATGTATGTTACATTACCTGGGGTTACATTACACATGTTCTTTCGGTTAGGTTACCACTGCCGCACCTTCGCGCTCAAAGCTCCGCCGACTGGAGAAGCAACAGTCAATCAATGGGGTGAGGCATGTTCTCCTCGGTCGGTACCTTTTAGAACGTTCAACTTGCGAATCGTTTGAATGAATAATACAACGTGAGGAATTCCAATTCAATGGATAGTTTACCTGGAAGTTACGTGGTTAGCTTCAAGTACAGCTTCAAGTAACAGTAGAGCGATTAGTGAGCGAAAGTTTTGCTCGACCTCCACCAAAGTCAAAAGAGGTCTCATTTGCGTCAATCTCATAATCGCTCATGGATTATGAGATTGACCAACATTGGTTTCATATGGAAAGGCTAAAAAGTTTAAATGTTGACACTAACATCGTTTATCCACAAATTGCTTGTTTTTCTTTATAGCAGATTTCGATAATTTTCATGTAAAAATTTCGTTACTTGAATTTTTTAGTCAACTGAATGAAGCAAAACGTAAAAAGCCATAATGTTGTTCGGTGTCAAACTGGTTATGAGTATGATGGTTCGAGAGTGAACAAAAGTACGTTGGTTTCTTCAATCTGTGCTGACAGAAAAAGCCATGTAGGTACTTATTCGATTACTACATGTTTTTGTTCATGATTTTGGGGTATCTTTCACGCTGAATCATTTATGTTGATGTATATTTTTTGGTTCACGCGTCAAGATTTCAACATTTTTTTCCAAAAAATTTGGTGACACGAGAGCTTTGCTCGATGAATGGTAAACGAAGATAGCATCTAGAATACATCATGGAATTCTCGTTGGTATCAATAAAATCAGGTAGGTAACCCTCATTGATCCTTCTTTTCGTTACAGGTGAGTCATGAGTGTTTGTCGTCGACTAAGGTGCAATCTACATAACAAATTTGTGAGTGGAATACCTATAAGATATCACCATGGAACGTTGAGTCAATCTCCAAGTTCCGTAAAATCACCCATGTGATGATCTCAATCCCAAAATTAACATCACCACGTTCAGCGCCAAAAACCATCCCACAATCATGTCACTCAAGTTGTAACTAAATAAGTCCACTAGACAAGGGTTTTTCACGTATTGCGCAAATTTGGCATCTATTCGTGGACGTGTTGGTGCACTAACAAATATGATATTGTTCATATGGTGATTTTCACGGAACTTGGAGATTGACTCAACGCTCCATGGTGATAATATATCTTATAGGTACTCCACTTAAATGTGTTATGTAGATTGCAGCTTAGTCGACGACAAACACTCATGACTCACCTTGAACGAAAAGAAGGGTCAATAAGGATTACCTACCTGATTTAATTAATACCAACGAGAATTCCATGATGTATTCTAGATGATATCTTCGTTTTACATTCATCGAGCAAAAATTGATGTGAAAACTTGTGAAGAGAAAAATTATGTACCTACCTGAAAATGGTACATCTTCGAACATAATCTTATATAAAAGTTAGCTATATCACTATAATTATTTTTTCTATATAAAATTCCCAAGCCAACGAAAAAAGAAGAACTTCAAACTGCTATCATCTCACTTTAATGCAACATACCTACTGCTATGTGAAGGTAAAAGACTTGAAGGAATTGCTAGGATGTTTGTTGTTAGTTTCATCATGTGGACTGTTTCCAACCCGGGGGGGGGGGGGGGGGGG
>JAEMON010000008.1:15772291-15783276 GCA_030264115.1 Lygus lineolaris | reverse complement strand
CCAAGCCACCAAGGAACTAGACCAATCACCAGTGTTGGAACCTGTCACATTGGGAGGTGATCCAAAGGTGGAAGCAAAAATGGTCCGACTAATGATGCAATTTCCGCTGACGATGCTCGTCAGAAATGTGCCCTCCTGGATTATTCTCTTGTTGGTCTGCTTACAGTTTCGGACTGGGAAATGGTGGCTAAAGGAAATACCACAGAATCAACGACTTTGACAGTGGACACCGATACGCCAGTGGTATTCGCGGCTGATTCTTTGCTTTTGAAACGAACGAGAGCTTTGTCAGTACGACCAGTAGTAAACGCGAGCCCAGATGGGAGATCTGAGTTCACTACTTCAACTCAAAACGTGACGAAACCTGTCCTCGAGTCTGCAGTTCCTGAGCCGGGAAAATGTTGTGCACCTGGACGGGATGAGCGCTGTCATTGGACGTCGTACATGGGAAACTGTTCACCGTCTGAAACATGGATTCCTCAGAGAATCGGCCGTTGTTGCATCTTTGCTAGGAAAGCAAGAACGGACGGTGGCAAGAGGGGCAGGGACGAGAAAACCGATGGATGGTGGCATGGACATGAGACATGGTCAGAGATTGGCTAGGTATAGTGTAGAAGGAGGGTGATATATATATATATAAAGTGTTAAATTTCAGGAATAGTTTTAGAATGGTCTGAAACGGATTTCCATGAAGAAAATTGTCAAAAATTTGCATTATTTAAATTTTTAAGCCATTGCAATAGCTTCATTTTCTTCGAAAATTCGATAAAAGATACCTACCTTCATTCGCCGGATTGCATCGTGTTCGAAATTGAGGTGAACAGTTATAAAGGTCACAAAATAAACTATAAGTAAGTCAAAAGAGGTTGTAAACAGTTATTTATAAAGGTTGGTATAGAGGTTATTATAAAAGTTGTATGAGTGAGTTACAAAGGTTGTAAAAATTGCACGATATAACCTGGCGTTACCCGAAGATATGTATATTGCGTACCTATATAGGTTTATGTCTATGGAGAGGTCCAATAATTTATGCTTAAAATTCCTATCCATTTTTGACATAGACAATTCGAAGAAATAAATAAATAAAAATTCGAAAGATAGAAAAATACGAGCATATGTGTTCTATGGATTGAGGAGGTTGAATTCTTGGTTTTATCTCGCTCCACCTACTGGGGACCACAGAATAGCGACCACCTAGAGGGCCCCACGAGTTCTTCCCAAGTTAGGGTAGTTGTGGGCCCTTCGCGGTAGGTAAGGTCGGGTCACGGAGTCATTACCAAGTATCACGTTGTCGATGAAGTTATAAATCTGCTCCCAAGGAAACACAACGAGGGTTTCTTCAGTTCGAGATGCTTCTTGGTTCTCGAAAGACCATACCTCGGGAAATTATGGTGATATTTTGTCTGGGGTCCATATGGTGCAATCGAATTTCTAATCGTTTCCTACTTTCAGTACTTACCCGAAAGGGTACTAAAGGGAAAGTTTTGGGATTGGTCGAAAAGTAATTTCTGAAACTCAGTTAGGATCCATATTTATCCCTACGTAGGTAACTAATCATTTCAAACAGACATAAGAATACGAGTAAGAAAACCTATTTCAAGGATTGATTTCAAAATAAGAAAGGAAGGTCTTGAAGAAATTCAAGGAGGAATATTACATTAATTATGAATAATATAAGAATAAAGGTCATTCAAGGTTGTTTCGTCTTTAGTCGAATATTGTAGCAATCCCTTGGAGACCGTATTAGCATTTGAATTGTTTATGATTTGTTTATTTACAATATAAAATAGAGTTCATGTTATCTCGGATTTTTTTTCAGCTACCTGAATTTTCGTCACCCCCAAAAAGTGTCGTTCCTGAAAAGTGTCGTTTTTCGCGGTGTACCAAAATAAAGACATGAAAATGTCAAAAAACGGCAAGAAACTACCTTTTTTCCCAACACTTTATAGAATTCACGTAGGTAGTGGTTACACTTTTCAAGTATAAACTTGTACAACAGGTACTCATCATCCGATGGACCAATTCTGAGGATCATAATAATTATCCAACAACACCCAAAATAACACTCTTCAGGGAATATAAGGGAAGGAAAGCAGTGTGACGCTGAAACTGATGGCTTATATAATTTACTATCATGATTATTTCAAAAATGGCATTTGGATTTTTTTAAATAATAAACCATTTGTATCGACCAAGCAAAAACATTTTTGTTGTTCTGGGCGTCACTAGAGACGAAAAATAATTTTCAGGGTTCCTTGTAAGTATGTTTCACGAGCCCGTGCGCGAATAGTCCTCATTTTTACCCAATCCCATTGCTTTTGAAGTTTTGTCAATGTACTTCTCCTAGAACCATACCTATTGGATGATAAAACACCCCACCGAAACTCATTTCAAGAAACAAAACTAATCACACAAATCTTTAAATCCCCAAGTTCCGGTCAGAAGTCGTGACTGTTGAATAAGTACAAAACTATAAGGTTGCGCAATAATTTATCTTAAGGATGAGTTGCGTCATGATTATTATTCAGAATGAAAGTTAACAATCCTTTCGAAGCATCTTGAAAAACAAGGCGTAGTTGCCTGAGGGAGGTCACTCTACTTACTCAACAAATAGAGGATTGGTTCCTAAGTTATATCGTTATTACTCTTGCGACACTGGCTATATAAATCTTGGGGAATTATAGTAGTTGATCTGGTTGTTCGAGGCGCTCAAATCCGATTAAGAGGTCCGGATAGCATCTTGATAGTTGGGGGAAACTGACCTTTATCTCGGGAAGACCGAGTTGGTTTAATTGACTTGATAAATCAGGTTGGATGGGGTCAGGTAGGGAACAATGGGAAGTAAGAGCGTATGTCTATGTACGTATATCTACACGACCAAGGACATAGGACCTCATGTTGGAACCGAAAGGCGCTGATATACGCGATATACTTTATGTTAATCCTCCTTCAATTGCCTGTACGGTCAAACCACTGGCCTGTCACTGATCGAACAACCGCGATAAGAAATTGAGAGGGTTTGTTCAACTGCAAGTCCTCCTGAGTTCGTCAGAGTGCAGGTTGTATGGATCGAAACACACACGTTCGTCTGCGACCTTTGTTTTACAAGGTTCTTGTGGGAAACCACTATAGCTTGTATAAAGAATTATGATGTTAAAAACACTCTAATGAGGGCAGCACACCGATGGACGGGGATTCCCCAGGCTCAGGTCATCAAGCCCTTCCAACGACTATTCCATTTATAGAGAATAGCAGTAGGAATAGGAGGTCCCTTATATAAGGCCAATGGGTCATGCATATGTCTCTGGTGGAAGCTTTCGTTAGAACCTAAAATACCCCAAAACCCTCTCCTCAAAAGTTAGCCTAATTTTACTCTAAATTTAGCTTTCTTCAAATTGGTCAGTTTTTGGTCCACCTTACCACCCTCTTAACCACCCCCTTGGGAACGCAGATCTTCCTCCTAACCATTACAACCATTTTCCTCCGATCACTGATCAAAAATTTAGTTAGTACCTTCTGCCTTTTAACGAAAAATTTATATAGTGAGGTACCACCCTGCTTCTCAGAATCTGGTCCTCACAGTTCCAACAAAAGTTGAAACATCTGGTCTGAAGTAAATAACTGGGAGATGTCGTATCACTATAGGAAGTGTCATACCTATCGGGGTGGGAAATGTCTCCCTAAGTTCCTAAAATAGGGAAAGTGCGTACAATTTTACATCCTTTAACGTCAAATTCGGTCATGATTAAATCCGGCGAAAAGAACCGACTGTGACGAATTCAACAATCCAGGAAGAGCGCAGCCTCGAGTCGGGGAGACTATTAGGACTTGTGCACTAACAGGCTGGAGAGAACGCAAGACCTTCGGTTCAGTCTTGCAAGATCCCATTCAACTTCGGTGAATTAAATGGTTTTCGTCATCATGGGGCCACCACCAGATACTCCATGCAAAGCTTGGTTTCTATCTCGAAGAGTAGCCAGAGGAGGTGTCCTTTTGGGGAGGTACTCCAAATCCAATATTTCTCAAGTTTACCGACTTGAATATGATGTGCTTGTGCTCTTCTGGTGAGATTAATCCGGAGCAAGATCGTTGCTCATTCTGCACAAGAGAACAATACTTATCCTCTTCAATTTGACTAACAGCCATTGCGTAGGGGTCGTTTCGCTCAAGTATATAGGCATATCGCACGCTGAGAACCACAGTGGCGAAACTACGATTTTGCAGGTTTTGAGATATTTTCTTCGAAAGTTTTGATTTATTAGGTTTGTATTTATTATTAGGCGTATTTATTAGGTTTGTTTTTAATTGACCGTTTTTGGATTTTTTCACCAACATGCTTGTTTTTTGTCGCTCTAATGGATTGGATCAGTTCCAGTGTTGAGAAACGAATAGGTAAAATTTGTTTTTGCACTTTCGCCACTTAATGAAAAAATCCTGCAATTTTTGCCATGAGTTTGAGTTGTAAGTGGCGTAAGTAAAGAAAAAAAACGCCAGGTTGAGCAGTTTCCTTTTAATAATTATTTTAAAAAAATACTAACTGACCACAAATAGTTACAAAAGGAACTGTCAGTACTGGTTTAATAGTGGTAATGGCACTCACTTAGTGGTGTTGAGTCGAACAATTTTACTGCTAAAGTGACAGTCTTATCGGAAAATAACTAGAGAAAAGTTAACATTCTCGTAATGTGAACTGAACAACAAAACTTCCAACACAAGAAGCAGACAAGTTATCCTAAATTCTTGGCAACTTAATTAACAGTTTAATAGTTGGAAATGCTTTATTTTTGAAAAACAAACTTGGAGCAGTAACGACGAAACAGTAGTTATGTTCAAATAGAAAAACAATTCGTTTGACTATGTCGAAGCAGCAATGACGAAAAGCCACATTCGCCACTGTGATATAAAATACGAAAAGAATAAGTAAATATTTGATCGTAACAACTCACCTTTCGTCAACAAGTTCCTACTTTAAGATCGAGGATTTTGGGTTACAACAACGTCCATCAGGTAGACTCGCCAATGCTGCATTTCTTTAGTTGCCCATTCCTCCCACATGCTATAGTGGCGATTGCTGATCTCTGGTGGATTGAAGAGGAATTATCGTTTTGCCGATATTGCACGCGAAAGAGGGTTCAATTTGGAACCCCTTGGCGGTCCCAACTCATTTTTCAATTTTAGGACTTTCGCCAGTGTGGTTCTTAGTGTACGATATATTGTTACTGACATCGCTATGCTGCCTGGCTTGTACGAGCTCGAACTAAATCCCTCGAAATCGAAACAAGCATGGATTCTCAACTAGGCATGGTGACAACCCCTTTGTACACAAACTTCGCTCCAGTGACAACTCAGAGAGTATGGACGTCGCATATTTGGGAGTGAAGATGTACAATAATTGTGCAAGGAATCATAATAATTGTACAATTGAAGGAATTATTCCTTCCCCTCAGACAACGCTCTCCCCACTCCAAGGTATTAAAAAAAGTCACCAAGTTACCAACAGTATTAAAAAAATCAAGAACAAGATAATTAATTAAAGCAGCCAATATAATATTCCATTGCGGAATCCCAACCGGAGAGAAAGACTGACTTTTTGAATAAGGAAAAATCAGGAGGCTCAGAAAGGGTTTCCATGGGTATAAACCTAATTGGCCAATTCAACACTCACAGCGATTTCAACATTTACCTCTCATCCTTCCGTATTTCTTTTCATTTACTAAGAATAAAGGGAGTCATTAATGATTGGGTAACCGATGAGAGCACTGAATATATTAAGTTCGTATTTTCCTGAGAACTCGGAGAAATGAAAAGTTTCACCAAGAAAAAAGTTCTTCTTTACACTTTCTCCAATTACCAATTATTTCAGCCTTTTATCACTGTTAGGTGATGCTATACCATATGAAACTATATCGTTTCACAATGCAGATTTTTTGCAGCATCAAAGATTTCTCCATCGGTTTCTGAGGATTAGCTTTTTCCGGTAATCGGTAACCGGGCATTGTAATCGTATCTCATCATGAGTTCTCAGTACTATTTGTGTCTAGGTTATACGCATCACATAGGTATTACATATTGAAATTCTGCACGTTTAAACTGATCCATTGGCAAACTAAGAGCACGTGACCGGTTTCACCTGGCAAATTTTCAAATACTTTATACATTCAGGTCACCTTAAACAAAGAAGTGGGTGCGTGCGTCAATCGTTTATATTGATTGACTGCTAAGACCAGCACCATTATCATATCCTACTTTCTCACGAGAACCAGTAGCACCCATTGTTCGTTCAGAAGACCAGTACTATGACGGAGGATATTCATTGAGAGTATTCTGTGGTCTCCAACTTCAATTTAATTCAGTACCTGCCTAATTGTGGTATTTGCTCTGTGTAGGTGAATTGGTGAATTCACCAATAATGAATAATTGGTGAATTGCTGAATATGGTGAATTGGTAGGTTCCAATTCGAATATTTTAAAGCTTCTGAACAGGTACTGTGCAGTGTGCATAGGTATGAAACAATCGATACACTACACTGTGGGGCGTTAGTTTGACGAATTTAAAAAAATAAAATACAATATTATTATCGTGAGCACATGAAACAGAGAAATATAACAAGGGAAAGAATAAGGTTGAATGAAAATAATAAGGTCTGATTGAAGTTGTGATGTAGAACATGTTTATTAGAGGCTTCGCAGCGGCTTTTATAGTGCTTGGCCAGGAGTGGGAGAAGACCTCCCACCCTGGCACAAACTACGTGGAGCCGGTGTTCCAATACAGGGGGAACCCGGTCACCACAATGATAAGTATGTGAGTAAATTACCCGAGAGTTAGTCTATAAAATAATGAAGTTTTGCAGCAAGATAGACAGACTTTTCCTTATATAACACAGTCTGAGGATGTCAATTATCTGTTTTTCTCATTCAACTGAGAGTTGGCGGCGTACATGAAGGAAAATTGTTTGCCAGTAAAATGGATTTTTTATGCTTATCTTGAAGAGGGATCAGACGTGAACGATATATTGCCATATGAAGAAGTTCATTACGGTTATTATACCGTGAAGCTTGTGCTAGATATAAAATATTGCATACCTGTTGACGCCAACGAGACTGTTAATACAAGGATTAGTATATATGAAGGATAGGAGGATAAATAAATAAATGTGATATATAAGGAATTGGGACACATGATCACGACCTTTTTATGCGGGTGGAATCCGTATACATCAGAACGGGAGACCAACGATTTTACCTTTTCACCGCCCAAACGCTCATAACGGAAAAAGGTAATAGTTATTCAGCACATCCAGTGGGCCTCTGTGAACCGAATAGTTGTAACAATTCCTCACTTGAAGTCACCTATCTACAATCATTATTGGGTAAACAATGTTCATTATCTGTTACGGTAAACATTTAGATCTCCTATTCGGATTCACCATGATATCAGAATTTGACAATGAAATTTGGCGTCAATGTTTAGCATCTTACATTTTTTCTTTACATAATTTGACTGTTTTCTATTATACTACTTCCATTATTTTTAATTTCATTATTTTTTACACAACTCCATGTAACACCTCGGAGTTTGTACGGATGATTTGAGACCACCCTTTATTATCCTTTCCTTCATAAGCTCCTGCCTCGGCCGGCATTCAGCCTCCACAAACAATCAGTATCAATCTACCGATACAATATGTAACCGACCCGTGACAAATGAACAGTTTTCGGTTGTACCATTTTAAACCTTCTCCGCATTATCAAAGGGCTGGAAAAATGAAAGGTCGTTATGGAGTGAACAGAGACGTCTGAAGAAGGACGACAAAAAACCTTCTGACGCGATGACAAGGGATTAGACGAGAGCCAAATAACCGGAACGGTGGTAGAGGTGGATCCTTTTGAAAATGCACCAACAAGTCCCGCCGCTCCCTGTGCAACGTCTGGACAAATAAAAGTCGAGTCCTCCAAATGGAAAAATGAACCGGAAACTCTTCGAAAGTATGGATCTATTCAAAATATGCTACAGCAGGTTTTGGAACAATTTGCATTAAAACCGGCTTATAATGTGGTGGGCGAATTTTAAACCAATGTAGGAGTCCAATTCAGAGTATTCTTAACCCTGAATACTTTTTCCTTGGGCATGCCCCACCATGAGAATGTTTTGAGCCCCCCTCTAAGGGCCTCGACGATCCACTGTGAATGTCATCGACCTGTAGTACCTACCTACCTACCATCTGGAAATTTTGAAGTTGGAATGAAGAAATGAATGAATCAAAGGGTCATAGAAGTACAGGGATTCTGATTCGTGTTGTAATTACGCTTTCAACAGAAGTCAGTAACTGAAAAAAATAAGAAAACCCTCAATATTGGGAAACAATGTTAACCTCCGTGATACAGGCTACTACAGGCGAATTCGTTACAGGTACTGCACCAGAATAGCTGGGTATTGAACTCAGCTGTCACCTTGGTCTCATGACGGCTGTCTGTAATATCTTCTGATCCTACGTTGTTATTACTATCTACTATTGACATGGATATGTCTAAGGCGTGGAGGTCTATCTGTGAAAATGTAACGCGAAAAAAATCCAACGTTTCTATTTCGGTCGATTTTCACGTACAACCAACCCGTTGGTAGGTAAATGTAACTTGCGCAATTTTCATCGCACAGAAATCGTCCGCCACTCGTAGGAAAGCTCTCGATTTGTAAGTGAAAAGTGTACCTACGCCTCTCAAGCTACCAATTTCCCCCTCCTTACGCACCTGGCTACATTCCTAAACTAATTTGGTCGGACTACACACAAAATTTTCGTTTGGCAGAAACTTGAATGCATAGGTTTCTATAAACGATTTACAACACGACCGAATGACGCTGTTAAAACTAGGCAATACGTGACACTAGCGCTCCTTGTTTCGCGTGAGACTAGTGCTCTTACCACATTTGATTCTTATCATTTCTTCCTACTCAGTTTCATTTATGCAGTTTACTAAAGTTACTGAATACTGTGAAAGTCTACTTAAATTCAACATTTATGATGTCTGTACAGGTACCTAGATAATGTTGTTCAATATTAACGTAAACGATAATGTTGTTCAATATTAACGTAAACGTTTGCTTGAATTAGAGTGAGTTATGCATTGGTTTATAATTACAACCAATAATTAACTAATTATAAATATGTAATTCCGACAGTTTTCACTCCACGAAAATCGTTCACCACTCGTTGGAATCGGCTGATTTTATAGAAAGTGTTTATGTTAAGTACAACAGATTAAAACTAATTTATTCAGAGTTGTTGAATTGAAATTTGTTGAGTTGAAAATAATAGATATACCCATGATCTATTGTTTTTCCCATCAAGGGAGAAATTTAATTTATGATGTTTTCATACAGTCTTGTGCCCCTCCCCCCTCCCCTAAAGTGCGCTTGTGTCCCCCAGGTTGAGAACCACTGGGATAAAGAAATCTATGTTTGAGGACATTCACATTTGCAGCTTTCCTAGTTTAGCCTGAGACAATTGACCGCAAATATAAACTTTGAAAATTCGCTCGAATCGGTAGATTTTAGTGAAGTACGATTAGACTATGGAACAGCGATTCCAGCAGTTACCACCTCACAGAACGATACCTCACCCGAACAGGACAATTTTAGTAGTAGAAGAGAAAATAGACAACCCAACGAAGCTCCCAAGATAGGTATTTATAACTCCATTCACACACACCGGTCGCTCCAGACCCAGTCCGTTTGTATCCCTTGATGAATGTCGCGATTGTTCATCCTTGTCGTGTTTCTCTGCAGTTTACAAAACGGTGACACCGCTTAAACCCTAATTCTTTTGTCTGCCCACTACGAGACTCCAAACGATATTTTTTCGAATACAATTTATTCGGTATAATTCACTTCCAAGCGTCGGGTTTCCATTCGTGTTATTTTGCTATATCCAGATTCGACCGATTTCGGAACCCATATACGATATGACTTTCACCCGATAGTTTACCGCCCCAGTCACACAACTATTAGTCAACATCCTTATTGGAAGTTCTTTGTTCTTCTATCTACGACTCCGTGTTTGTTTTTCGCTTCTCCTTTCTTTATTTATCGTCCTTCTATCTGTTCTAAACAAATATGAAACTTAAAATATGCAAACGGGACATCAGACATGGCTCTTTCTTCACAAACCCTGATACGTGAGGAGCATTCAACATTATTTCCATAGTGATAAAACTGCAATATAATTACAGTTCATAATTATTTTAACTGTTATCGCGATTAGCCGGACATCCAAACATCATAATTGCTGATGGATAAAGATAAAGTAAATAAAACCGTAATGGACGATACCAAGAAGCAGTAATTGAACTTCAGTGAAACTAACTTACGAAACCACCTCAATAATTTATTCAGGGATTTCAAGTCAAAAGGCAGTACGTACCTGAAACAATAAAAAATAACAATTCATTAGGGTGATATAATTTAGAGAAAAATCAATATTACACGAAGGTAGCTAGATATGAAACCATATCAAATTAACAATATCTCATTTTGGTTGAAAGTGGGATAATTTATTATTCATGATAGGTAATCGCTTAGCGTACAACAACCGTTCTGATGGTAACACAATAAATTATAACTTTGTAGAACTCCATCCATACCAAAAGGTAAAATAATAATTTTACCATAGATTCATTTTGACATAGATATGTCTATTGGATGGCTTACGTGAGTACGATAATTTCTACTATAAAAATGCAAAGGTTTTTATAATTTAATAATGATTAACAGGACGGTTTAATTTTTTTCCCGTCACCACATAAAAAAGCGTTAGGGAGAAAATATCGCACCTTCGAGTGTTGGGGAAACCAGATGGTTGTGTTTGTTAGTATTTGATGTTAAGATGAAATGTTACGCTTCGGAGTTGAATGGCGTAAAATTAATCATAGATTACTGTAGAGGTACTACTGTAGAACCGTAGGTCTACCGTCTGTTTTTTTTTTTTTTT
>JAEMON010000008.1:15746072-15758999 GCA_030264115.1 Lygus lineolaris | reverse complement strand
CAACCGTTTGGCGAGAAAATGTCAATAAGTTTGAAATAGACATGTTCAACAGGTAGAAAAACTTTAAATGAAACAGAATGAACGAGTGCCAATTGGTAATCCTTCTTTCCTTTTTCCATTCTAGCTATTGTTATTTCATTGTAGCGTAGGTATTCATATTTCTGAAAATATTTGTCTTCGTGGAATCTGATTGAAAACATTCTAAACAAGTCCAAAAAAATACGAGTATTGCCTAAAGATCACTCAAAAAATCAAAATTGTAATACTTAATATAAAAATAAATTATGAGCTCGATGTCCAGAATTTGTGGAGGCTAGGCTCTAGATGGTCCAGGGTTTTTACTGCCGTCAGATCAATGGTGAGTGTGCGCACGCGCTAACGCGAATTTTCTGTAACAACCCGGGTTTTGAATTCCTGTAATGGACTGATCTTTCCCAAAGTCAGAGGCTAATTGAATTGGGGCAGACTCCAAGCCTATGCGACTTTGGTCAAGGATCAGAAATAACTACTGCGCATCCACAAACATGAAATTTGTTGTCATAGGCATAACTCCGGAACTATTCTATTAATTTCGGTGAACTTTTGACCAACAGATTCTATACATCCATGTTACAAGTGTGAGGAAGCTATATTGCCCACTAAAATTGGCAGACGTCTTTGATAAGAGCTAAGGATTCTTTGGATCACATGAATTTTTTTTTTTTTTGCTTGATAACTTTTTGCTGGTAATCGACCATAGGAGAATTGACAATGCAAAAATAGTGAACCAAAACTGGGTTAGGGATGAAGAAGTCTGGTGGAGGACCTTGAGTGAATCACAGGCCATCACGACCCCTGTGTTGCCTTTTAGAGGAACATCTGCGGATGGGACCTCGCTCGCATCATCCTCGCTGAGACCCCGATCGACGTTTTTCACGTTCCCAACTGATTTTCAGTCGGAGTAAAGTCAGCCAAACTTCTACAAAAAAATGAAATTAATAATTCAGTCCCAGATCTTAGTAGAAAAAAACCATAGGTAGGTACTTAGTTTTAGTCTAAAAACACTGGAGTACATACCACTTTCATGATTTTAGGCTCTTGAGTCATCAGCTCTGTTAATTTATGGAATTCAGGCCCTGAATTTCAACTTGAACGAAATATGTTATTAACACCGATCACGAGGTGCCCGGGCTTTAATCACCATCCCCTAAATTAGACACCTCGTCAACAGTTTAATACTGTCAAGGGCCAATCTCCGGCCACCGCTGTCATGTTCACCAAACGATGTCCAGCCACATTAAGTATGTATTTAAAAGAAAGGGAAAAAAGGTTTAGAGGTAGGTAACCCCAAGATTTCTAACGTACCTACACGCCACGGCTAATGATGAGTAATTTTAATCTGTAATGATCCCTGATTTGTCTTCTCTTGGAAAATTCCCTCGCGCCTCGAATATATCAGAATTAAAAGCGGTTCCCTTTTTGTAGAGGTGATTTGAACGTGCCGAGGAGTCTTCTGGCAGGGGTTTGTGACGCCACTCAACTATAATTTCAGGGTTTCATTATTGAAGGGCAAGTTTTATTTTCCAGTTAGTTTGAATAATGATAAGGTCTACGTCAAATGGAACGATTGTATTGCGTATAGGTACGGTTATCTTTCTGGGTTCATATTCATGCCGCTTGTTTACATGTTTCAAATCAAATCGAACTGGTGCGTGCCCAAACGTAAGTCCAACCAAAAACGATTAGCGCAGCACAAGGAGCACAGCACACATTCGAAAGGACACATACACACAGCGAGCACATAAATATTACATAGCGCAAAAATTGCTATTTATGGATGTTTTTCAGCTACCCAGGGCCCTCAGGGTTTTTTTTTTTTTTTTTTTTTTTTTTTGAAGTGAGGGGTATTGGCTTCATAAAAATAATAATTCGTGATATTCATCAAACATTTCATATCCATTTAGGAGAAGAAGTCCTACGAATGACGTTTTTGCCTTCCCATAGTGTTTTGGGTTTGAAAGCAAGCGTTTACCCAAGTGACACACATACATGGATATTCTTATGATTGGATTTACCTACATGTGCATACCTGCCGCCTGAAACATAAATTATACACTGGATCATACACTGGATCCAATCCTGGTTGAGCTTGTTTTCAGGTCGATCATAATATACATGAAGGGTGTTGTGAACAAAAGTTCTAAGTGTCACTTTATTCCTGGTTTTATTCACGATTCGTGTACTATGTGCCGAGTTGAACCTGGGACCTAGACATACGAAAATTGTGGTAAAATGGTTTGAAAATGAACTTGGAAAGTCCAAGAAACGTTGCAACTGCCAGTTTGGTTGATGCCTCCTCACACTCCAGGAGCTTGATTGGATGTCTGTACATTTGTATTTGTTAATGTGTACATGTCTATGTTTGTTTATGTGTACATGTCTATGTTTGTTTATGTGTACATGTCTATGTTTGTTTAGACTAATATAGAGATAATATTGAAATTTAATCCGAAAGCAATGTCAAAATGTCAATAATAATAAACAAAAGATGAGTTCGTTGGCCAGAGTTTTTAGAGTACTCCAAGGGGTCAAATTTTGAAAATTAAGGGTCAAAAAACGTTTTTTGGTGGAAAATACTATCTTAAGAAGAAATTCCTATCAGCAGAATCACCCACAAAATCGATTGAAATGATTCTTTGAAAATTCGCGCACCAATTCATGCTGCATTAATGGAACTTTTAGAGTTAATATATTTAATTTGTAGTTATCACCCTTTAAACATACTTTCCTATAGAGAAATCATTCTACAGTCAACACCTGATAAACCAAAATAAATAATGATTCGAATTTTGAGTTCACCTAGATCAAACTTCTTGGATTTCGCAAAATGATGCCATTGTTTCTGGCCAGGTTATAGGCTCCAGGAAATTACATACTCACCCTCCTCTCCAAGAATTGACGTTCGTGACTGTTTCACAGGTAGATACTCCCGTTCTCGAACTTTCCTATTCTTTGTACCTCCATGAGGCGACGTTTCAAGAGCAATGAGATGCTTCTAAAACATACCCGGCTTAGGTTAGGAAAGTGTATACCTATTCCTTCCTGTTTCGGACTCGTCGAGTAAGGAATGTAATTAAATACGATGAATCAAACGACCGAGACAACACTTTCGATACGCTGTAATGTCACGGTTCTTGATCCCACCCAAGGACTCCCCATAATAATCTACAATATCGTCGTCTACTACTGTTGGTTTGACCCGCAATTACCTTCTGCTTCTCCGGTATATAACTTATCGGTGGGTACTGTAACAGCACGAATCTCGGAAACTATTTCCTGTGGAAGTCTGGCCGTTCAATCGACACTAAGACTTTGATAGGTACGAGGGACAACCCAAAAGTGAGACAGGGGAAAATCGACGGATGTGAGAATTAGTATGCAGTGACTATATCGATGATCCGATTGCTCCGATTGCTTGAAAGTGATAGGGAATCGTGCAAAGATAGTTCACAAACTCTCTTCCGAATTTGACCAAAATCAGACCATTGGGTGGTGAAAAATCAGTATTCGTAGGAAGTCACGTTTGCTATCACGCCGTGACTACCATTGGACAGACGGTGATGAAATCCATCGAGAATTATCTCGGGATAACCAGCACAATCCATGAACATTGCATGAAAATAAATCATGCTGTTTGTTCTAATTACGAATTCCGTGTTCATGCATGGTCAATGGATATTGAGATCAGCCCACCTCGACGGGGACTTTTTATATAGAGGCAAACACACAAAATCCCCAAAAAACTTAATGTGTTTTAGGAGTATTGGCCTTGACCAAGAATTGACAGACAAATAAATGGAACCAAATTGGTTCTGGAAGCTTCAACAATTAAAATGAGAGTGGATGGAAATTTCGATTTCGGAGGACAACCATTTTTCGACTTCATGCATCCACAAGTATCCACTCCCCTCCTCTTACGAGCAAAAATTATCATCCTTTGTAACAAGCTAACCCCCATTTCCTAGTAGGTGTACTACACAACTCACGTATGGCGGAACTAATTAACGCTGGGACCTTGGCGTATATACTTCGTCCATAAACTGTAACGTCTGGGTAAGTTATGGACATGAAAATACGTAAATTCCTACAGTGAGAACGAATCGTTGATGGCTTCTTCTGTACTTCAATTCACTATAATAAAGATCCCCATAAAGAGACGATGTTGACTGCAGTCAACCTCTTGCATACCTATAAGTCCTAACCGTACCCAACACGGGCACATCGAAATTTTATTAACTGGTAGGTACTCAATATAGGTACTCATCTTCTCTACTAGTAAAATTGCTTTCATCAAACACCTATCAATTACTTTTACGAGTCATTTTCAGATGCACATCTCATCGTCTTCAGCATTGACTGGAAATAATTTTGTGGTAAATCGCAACTTCACAAAAAGACGTTTCGAAGCTCATAATTCATTATTCTTGTAAACTCACAAAAAGGATGATTATTATTTTCACTGGTGCATCCTTCGAAATGACTTATAGAAATTTCAAGGAGCCGTAGCGAAAGATCGTTATATTATAGCAAAAACCTCGTCGTTTCACCTATTCACCTTTTATCCCAATAGATGCGTGTTGCATCCTTTTCAGAAAGCAACGGAGGATGTTTTATAGTCAAGCAGTAAATTTGAGTTGAATTCATATTTCAGGCGAACATTCAACAGCCTTTTCGAAGCGAAATTAATTTTGAGTTGGAAATTCTGGGCCGAATCGAAGTCTAAAAGCCTCTTTCATGCTGCGTGTTGAGTTGAAGCAACAAGGATGCTTAGGCTGGTGTAAGGAAATTTTTCAAATAAAAAACGACTCACACGTTCACACTGGGCCCCTACTGGACACTAAAACGTCACGGGTGACTTTGCACCAACTCGGCTCACTGTCTCGCCAGGCTACTGAGGCATCTCTATTGGTTAACTCAACCCCCGAGTGTAAAAAAGGTCTGACTCATTATTGTGCAGGCTAACAGCTAGCAGGTGCAGGCAAACAGGGAAATATTAAATTTTGAATGTTTAACTTCCCCCCTCGTCAATTTAACAGAAGGGAATCAGAATCACGAAGGGAGAGGACCTATTATCACGTCACAAGTACGAGCAGTTATACAATACCAGTAGAGAAATGAGGAGTCTGTAGTCGCCTCGTGGAAAATGAAATAATGAATTCGTCATTTGTCCTCGTCATTATGACGATCCTGAAGTAATCGTAAAGATTATTATGGAACCCGAGATAATCACCTTCAACGACATGTTGTGTGATGTGTGTCAACTCAAGGCCGTATTCGGTAGGTATCCTGGAAGTGAGGAATGTCTCTCACCAACAGTATGTTTCTCTGAAGAATGAACGATCCCATGTGAGTAGGTACTAGGTACCTATTCGAAATGAATTTATTCCCAAAATTCAGAAACCGAATGCACCAGTATATTTCGTAAACTCTTTGTTCGTACCCAAAAATTAAACGTTAAGATACTAGGTACATCCTCCCAATTTTTGTTAAAGTGGACTATTGGCTTTGTTACCTACTCCCTCACTTGATCCGAAGGGTAAGTGAGGTAGTAAACTATTGTCACCGGTTTGGAATAACGTGTGCCAAGTTGGGTAGGATGGATTACTGGGAATACCTCAAGTCATTTTTTTGTTCTTCTATGATATTCGGAATCTGTCACTGTGCGCCTCGCCGTGCACGAAGGTGCCATGCAACAAATCGTTGCTGGACGAGTTTTGCCTGCCATTGAACCTAATTGAAGATTCGTAGTGAAAATTGAAATAATTCTAGAATAAATTTATAATATTATTAAAGACGAAGGAAAAAAAGGAGAGTCGGTCGGAAGGGTTTGTCAAGGATGACAGTTTACTAGGGGGGGTCCCGTGGGTGTAAACTCAAGGACTGGAGCGGGACTTCGGCAAAACCCACATGGCAGCCCTCATCTTCCTCCTTGAATAAAACAGATTCCACCTGACCATCTCCAGTTCCCGGTTGAACCATTTCTCTGGGCACCCCACAATGGTTCCTGGGAAATGATATTTTATCGTTTTTTCAATAATAAACCTTTGGAATTGAGGAAGAAAAGAAAAATGTCGATTAGCTATCAAAACTTGATGTTTCACGTTCAAGATACGTAGAACACGCAAAAACAAACATGTGATGTAGATCTAGAGTAATCCATGGATTACACGGCCTCTGGTATTAGAGTTAAGCGAATTTTGACAATGGACTAGTGGGACATGTCGGGTTCCACAGTTGGTGCATACATATATTATCACTATGACTTATCAGAATCAGAATGCGACGAACGTTATGTGGAACTGTCTGAGAACTGAACTCTCCTCTAACTACCATCAAAATTTGGGCGAACTTGGACCACTAGGTCGTCAGTTGTGGCGGTTTTCACTTGTCGGTACATGCGCAGTCACTACAATAATCCAAAAGACACGAAATTCATACCTGTGCGACCAAAGAAGACCAACACTCAACATGTAAAAAGCGATTTTTGATCGTTGGTTCTTGAGTTGCTATGGTGGTTCGCAGAAATGCATACGCACGCATCCAACTACACACACATACTCAAGTAGGTAGATACCTGAAATAGTAAAAACTTCGAGTTTTTTTTTGTGGATTCGTGTTCACGATATTTTAAAATGTGGAATCGATATAGTGAAGTTTTTAGTTATTTAGTTAATTACTTTATTAGCAATCACTTATTTAATTGTTATAGTGCAAAAACGAAAACTCCGACGACCGAGCCTAAAAATTCGTAGGTCCTCCGTAAGACAGTCCTTGACGTTGACCAAAATATTAGAAAGGTAGGTATTTTTATTTGTTAAGGAGGTCCAACGGTCTAGGTCTAGTGGATCGAAGATTGGTGTTACTGTGGCGTGTGTTCAAGTGAAAATAAAAACACTCTGCCAAGTGAAAATGGCACATAGCTTCCTCGCGCCCAAAAATTTTGAAATAAAAAATTGTGTAAGTTCAAAACTCTTGATCGTGCTAATGTTTGACAGTTTAGACAAAATGTCAAAATAATCGTGAACGAAATTTACGTTAGCCTATGCGTAGAGCATACCGTTGATTCAATCATGATGAAATTCATATGGTTACCCACTTAATCTCTGAAAACAACAACAACGGATGAACAAAATCGGATGAAAACTCCGGAAGATATGGCTGTAACTCTCGCACTTTTTTCAGTTTTTAGGCTCGGCCGTCGGAGAATTGTCGAGGTCTCACCTTTTTCGATTTTGCATTTCCTAGACAAACTGCTACCAATTTATGAGGAAAAGACAAAATTTCCCCATTTCGGACCACCCTGACCTCGAATTCTTTGAGACTCGAAAATTACGACATTAGTTGAGCGGGTTTGTATATATATATTATGAGCGTTCAGGAGAGGTGGCAAAAATAACGTTCAGGTTGCAGTCTTGGCCACGTCCTGGCAAGGCGTGTGCTGTTGCATTTATTACGAAACTTAGGAATCTCAGGTGGAGTACACCGTGGCGTCACCAACCGCGTCTTTCTCGGAGCAAGGTATACCCTACATGCACTCGTGGTCCCTATTGCAACGGAGCACTTCCCTTTATACTCCCGGTGCCACACACCCAACCTTCTGGCCAGGTCATTTGAGTGGAGTATTCCTAATTTTTTATTTTTTTTAAATCATTTCTGTTAACCGCCATAAATTATAACTCACGAACCACCCTCGCAGAAAGCATACGTGGCCTACTAATGAGAAGGCATTGTTTTTGGCGGTAGTTACCTTCCTAACCTAATAACCACAAGTTAGTCTGGCAGTACACTACCGATTCATCACTTTTTCCAATCGAAACTCCTTGAATTTGTATTATAAGTTCTAGGATCGTCAGGGATCGCTACTGAATCGTAAAACTCCTCGTAAAAATCCAAGTGAGGAAAAACGTCTCGTAATAACGGCACAACAATATCCGCGCCCACCGACCAACAGTCTTCGTTCTTGGAGAATGCATAAGTTGATCATCGTCCAACAAGTTTATGAGGACTGAGAGGCTGTGAACCCCTCGTTCGGCGTACAAAACGTCTCCACACCTGCAATGTTCTGTAAACTCGCGCATTTTGTGATCGAAAATGAGCTTATTGGAAGAAACAGGTGTTTCCACAGTCAAATATAAGGATCAATGATTCACAAGTCCTAACACATGTTTGTTCCTATCACGCTAAGTAGAAGACACGGTATAATATTATAGAGGTCACGATGAAAGGACTCACCGGTCATGACGTCACACGGACACCTCTACCTGGCCTGTCCCAACATAGAACCAATGCGCGCCTCGGTTTTTGGGGGATTTAACTCATAAAATTTGACCCAGCTGATTTGGAAAATTAATAAAGTTTGATAGTGTTTAAAACGGTAGTAGTATTGTCATCACAAATCCGTAATGATAGGTATATATTTTGAAAGACCAGACAAAATAACTCTAAGAAGATTTCTAACAAGGAGTAGGTAACTAATTCCTACATAACAATTTCCACAAAATTTTTTATTAAACGAATAAGACAGTAGTATCGTTAGTTCAATGAAACAGTATAGTATTGATTCTTGAAATTAAGTAGGTAGTTAATATTATGTTAAAGGACCAGAAAAAATCATAACTTAACAGCTCTAAAGGAAAAACCTTGAACCTTAGCAGCTTTTGTAAGGAGTAATAGAAAGGAGTATATAAATAATTTACAAATTGCAGTTTCATAATCTTTTTGATTAAAAGAATAGAACAGAAGGTACCTAGTATTGTCAATTCAATAAAACAATAGTATTGATTCTTGAAATTGAGTAGGTAGGTAGTATTGATTTTGAGAGACCATAGAAAAGATCTTGACTTTAGTATAACAGTTCTGATGAAGTGTAATGGAAGGGAGTATACATAGGTGGGTACCTAATTCCTATTTTACAAATAGGAATTACGAATTTCTTTCCTTCATCTTTTCCATCGACTTTCACGCCTCAACACCACGGACGATGTTTTCTCGACGTTTCTTCGTCAACTTTTTCTCGGTATTCCGAACGTTCAAGCTTTTTATCTTAAGAAAAGTACGCGTTCGATCGTGTTTCATCGAAATGTTGGGAGCACACTCGAGCAATATCAGGAGAAAAATAATCCTACCGTTTGCATGAGTAGATCCATTTCAACTGCATTTCCTTATTCTTAGGGAAGCAATGGAAATGGAACCCTAACTCTTTCTGGTGCCTGTCGTGGTTAGTGTACCCTGCCACAGAACAGTAAACCATTTAAAAAAAATGAAAAACAAGAGAATTATGCTTTAAGAAGCACAATAAATTGCCAACTGGAAGAAGTGAGAGATGTCTCTGTGACGTCTCAGATTTTGGGGATTCCTCAGGTACCGTGTCTTCTACTTACCTCCATATTTATATACCTAGGTACATATGAAAAAGTGTTAAACTTCGGGAATTGTTTTACAGGAATTGTAGAATGGTCTGAAACGGGGAAAATTTTTAAAATTTCGCATTACTAAAATTTTGAAGTTATTGCAATAGCTTCATTTTCTTCGAAAATTCGCTAACAAAGCTTCCGCTACCTTCGGTAGACCCGGAAGCTATAGTCTTTCCATGACACATCGAATAGCCTTTATAACTTTCCATCTTTTTCAAAATTCGGTTATAATATCAACAGGATGGGATGATGTAATTTGCGTTTATTTGCATCTGCGATTGGGTATGACACTACTATTGGTCTGATATCTTTCATCTTCATTTGGAACTGTAATAATAATAATCCTCACAACCCTTGGAAATTACAACAACGATGATCTGTACTGTCTGGTGGTTAACCAGCTCACATGTGTAAATTTTGATCTTTTGATGAACCCCAACGAAACCAGCACAGCCGCTATCGGTTGGAAGTGATGGATGGAGTCTCGATGACTCGCAGACTTCGATTCGCGGGACTAAGTCGATCGGTTTTGTCAGATTCGCGTATCAAAATGATTGGCAAACAATTACAACATGTCAAATCATTTGTCCTTGTCCGAGTAAATTGTCTTTGTATTTAGTAACTATACCTAACTACTATTCCACCACGGTTCTATCGCAGTGGTTCTCCAATTTTTTTTCTGGTCAGGCCCCTCCAGCCCCACTAGGTTGCATTAGTTGTTCATTAGTTGTTCTTCTCAACAACAAACCTCTGAGAATCAAATAAGAATGTCAGAAACGATTAGATAAAAGGGTGGGTATGTTTTTTAAACGGTTTTGAATGGTATTCCATCTCTATGAGACAAGTCGGAGAACTGTAGGGCCATCCGTTAGCTCCCCAGAAGGGGCCTGAAAGAAGAAAATAAAAATACAAACAAAACTCGATTGTGTGAATAGCGAATCAATTCTGACTGACAGATGTAGCGATCAGAAAATAATGCACCATCGATTAAAAATGTGCAGCAGTTTTCGTTTCGATCCTATGCGATCGTATTATCTGACATGGATGAGGATAAAGATTTATTCAATAAAACCTGCTAAAATAAAGTCGGTATAATCAACAAAATAATATTCATCTAACAATTATAATATATCTACCTAACATAATACCTATTATCATTAATTTTTTTTGTGTGTTTTCAACGTGATCTAGGAGTGAAAATGAAGGGATGGGTGTTCCATCAATGAGTAAAAAACAGTAAATGTCGTCTCGTCTAATCTATTAGACACCTTCAGTGTGAAAAATTGATGATGAAAGATGAAGGAACTAATGAAGAAATTAATTAACAAAAATATGTTATGATATGATGTGAGTCAATGAAAAATGTTGTCTATTTCCACGATATTAATGAGTTACAAAGTTACTTTACAGAGTCAACTCTGTAACTCATTATTTTCTTGAAAAAAAAAACAACGTTTTTCATTGATTCAGGTTTCTTTTATTGAAATGGTTTTCCACAACTTCATCGCGAGTGATTCAATAATCTAAAATATAATATGCGTCACTCATGATAATATCTGACCCTGGAATCGAGATAAAAAATCCGGAAAATTTTCAAAGTGTCAATAATATCAAAAGAAAGGATGAGTTCCGGCCAGAACTTTCGGAGTACTCCAAGGGGTCAAATTCTGAAAATTTAGAGACAAAAATCGCTTTAAAGAAATGTGTTTTTGAGGTAATTGGTGTAGATGACCATCTTGAACATAGAAACATAATGGTATATTCGGAATCAGCGTGAGATTCTCATTCCTATAGGAAATTTCACGCTGATTCCGAATATACCCACCAAATCGGTTAAAATGATTCTTTGAAAAAAAATCAACTCATGCTGCATGAATTTTCCACTTGCGTTTTACGTTTCAGAGCTTCTTGAAAAAATTTGGTTCCGTGTCTGTCTGTCTGTCTCCGCATTTCCTTGTTACAGCCATATCTTCCATCGTTTTCATCCGATTTTGTTCAAATCTTCAGGGATCATGCAGGCAGGGTCCATTAAGATCCCATGTGAATTTAATCATGATTGAATCAACTGTACACTCTACGCATGCGCTAACGTAAATTTCGTTCACGATTGTGTTGACATTTGGTTTAAACTGACAAACATCAACACGATCAAGAGTTTTGAACTGTTTTGATTCAATATTTTTTATTTCAAATTATCTTGGACATGAGGAAGTTATGTGCCATTTCCACTTGGCAAAGTATTTTTTACATGATGGTTCTTTTGTTAGGAGAGATAATAAATATCAACATGATCGTGAACCTATAGTTAATATATTATTGAATACGAAGCTTTGTGCCACACTTTTTATATTATACAAGTGAATGTAATATTTGATTGATACATAATAATATTTCATTACAAGAATAAAAATTAAAGTAGGTAGTTACCTAAGTCTGGGCAATAATATATGTTTGGGAAAATTTGAAGAACACACGTACAAAAAAAGTGCAATTCCCGAAGCACTGGCCTCAATTTGCAATCGATTTGCTCGTGGTTATCTTTTGGTTTGACTAAGACATCGAACAAGTTGGATACCTACCTACCTATCAGGAATCGCATTGAGAGGCATCGAGGGGTTGATTCCGAAAAATACCCGACACTAATTCAATAATTCTGAGCCAACTAATTCCTGCTAATATGCGTTGATATTATTTGGAGGATAAAGTAAATGAAATGAACCATGAAATGTTTACTTCTGACTAGAATTTGGGTGATCCAGCTTGTAGGAGTATTATATTAGGTATGCCACACTCCAGACTATTTAAAAAAAGCTCTAGTGCCGAAGTGTCAATAATAACCATAATAACCAATACCTAATAAGTCGAGTCTGTTGGTCAGAAATTTTGGAGCATTCCTAAGGGTAAAATTTAGAACATTTTAAATTTAAAACAAAATCTCTAAAGGGTGCGTTTCAAAGATTTTTTAAGGGAAATTGCCATTTTGAGCATAGAAACATTATGGCGTGGTAGGTATACGGAATAGGTGAATATCAAAAAATGTCCACAGATAGTTCAAAAACAGCTGAAGGTTGGCAAACAAATCGAAAAAAGCTAGACAGAGGAACTTTGAATATTTGCTTATTAAGTCTTAGGTACCTACTGGAACATTTTTTTGTTTGTTCAAGCTCATGAATACGAAGAAGCCCACTTGCTAGGTAGGTACCATGGTACATTGGTTTTTCAATATATTTAGACAGGTAGTTAATAATTTAATCTAATTCTTAATGTTTTAAGAATTTTACAACTTTGTTACTTACATTTAGAGAAAATTGTCAAAATGTGGAGCTGGGGCGGTGGGATCCGCACATGAACGGTGCACTTGAGAGGATCACACGCGAATAAGATGTTTGGAGGTAGACGAAAAGAGACGCGCGCGAACGATAGGCTTGACGGTCTGAGAGACGCGAGGGGTCTGAGGAGACTTCGGGCGAGCGGC
>JAEMON010000008.1:15708411-15725173 GCA_030264115.1 Lygus lineolaris | reverse complement strand
CCATCTTCCATGATTCATACCATCAGACTACCTTAGCTTTGGAGGGGTATTAACAGTCAGAAATGACAAGAATTCACTGCAAACAAACCTATTATATTCAATAGATTCCTGATTAATATTTTTATGACCTCATACACCTTAACACATATTCGATCTAAGAGACAGTCTAATCCTCAAGATAGGTACCTAGGTAAGTAGGTATCTGTTTTTAAAGGAATAAGCTCCCAATGGACGCTACCTATTAATTCACTATTAAAACCTAAAATTAAAGATGGATCAGGATACTTCACAAAACTCACCAAATAAAATTATTCTAGTTTATTGAGGCATGTCTAGGAATTGGCGGAAAATGATAATAGAAAGATATTTACACGAATGGCGCAGTCTTAGTTCACCAAGTTGTGTTAAAAACAATAAATAATTACAATGCTTCTTTGCTGTTATCAATAAAAAGACAATCAGTAAAATAATTTACATTCAAATAGGTCGTTCGCAATGGAGACGCGCTCGGAAAAATCTCACCCTCACCAAAAACTTCACAGTCGATTCGTCAGAATTGGCACTAGTGTTCATCAAAACATTAATGCTCCGACGAAAATTTGATTCCGTATCTACAAATTTCAATTTGAGGTAACATCTCAAAAAATCACATAGCAACACAGTATACCTAACATGGTTTAAGAATCACATACACCACATAAATAATCATCTCCATTTTTTAAATATATATTTTTAAACAGTTTATAGCATTACTTACATGACATTAATACTGCTAAGTTTATTAGATAAAAATCGCATCCACACCTCCAGAAATTTCGGTTGAAAATGATTTTTCCCTCAAGAATGTAGATAGGTATACATAATTTGGTACCTAGTACCATAATTATTATATTTTTGCATGGTAATATTATTGATGCAACAAAAGAGACGTGTATGGTTAATATTTTTGATACATTTACAGTTTTCGAGAAGGAAAGCACACACAATCATCCATCCCAAACACTACTATTAACATAAGTAGTAGGTAATAATAATTTACAACGATTTCTAGCAATGTGATACACTAAGTTTGCAAGTCTTTTCGCTGTTTGAGTGTTTCCTTACAACTCAGAGCACAATTTTACGATTTAAAAAAAATTAATGTTATTTTTACATTACATTAAAAAGTACCTACTCTGTTAATGCAAATTAGAATTTACAACAAATCAGCGATACCAATAAAGTATCAAAGAGCAACGAAAATATCATCGAGCTTCAAAAGTGGTTTGAAATCATTCATAATCATTGAGGTTGAGTCTGGGTTTATATATATTTCTAGGGGATCAATAAATAAGTAATTAATTTATTTTAGATTGTAGACTTGAAAGATTTCACTTGAAAGAACTCATTCTTGTTAGAATTCAATTACAATTGCAGCAGTCGCTTTTACAAGTCGAATGTCGATTCTGGTGGGCTACAAGATTCAGAAATTAAAATTCCGACCATAAAAACATCAGGATTTAAAATATGATCAGTATGATCACCCACATGTGAGGTGAGGATGAAGAATCAGAAGTATGCCTACCTATGCCCCTCACAGATTTTCCTCTAGGTTGGTGACATTTCTCAATTAATAATCCGAAAAATAATTACCTAGGTACCTACGTGAATTTGGAATCAGATTTTTTGATAGGTAACTACGAAAACCCTTCAACTAGTTCAAAGTTAAAACGGAAAACATGATTCTGAGGCCAGGAATTTTCATTTTGAGCCTTATAATAAAAGTTCCATTTATGCAGCACGAGTTGATGAGCGAATTTTCAAAGAATAATTTAAATCATGTGGGTGATTCTAATTGGAAATTTTGCGTTGATTCCGAATATATTCCATAATTATGTTCCTATGTTTAAGATGGTAATTTACACCAAAACCTCATAAAACATGTTTTTTGACTCTTCATTTCCAACATTATGTACTCCCCTTGGAGTACTTCAATTATTATGGCCAACGAACTCATCCTTTCTTCTGTTATTATTTGACATTTGGGATTTTTTATGTCGATTCCAGGGTCAGAGATCGTCTGGAGTGACATAATATATAGGTACATTTATATGAAAAAGGTTAAACTTAAGGAATCGTTATAAAATGGTCGGAGAAATTGTTTCCTAATTTTGAAGCCATTGCAATCAGAGATGGGCAAACGCACTTTGAAACTAAATTTGTTTTTGTTAATTAATAAGGCTGCAACCACTCAACGCCCATGTTATACTATATGGTTGAAACCGCCTCAAGAATCCAATAAAGCCAACGGGAATTAATGACGTGTGTAATACTAGGATTCTAGGAAACCAGGCGATTGTAACCGTATGGTATAACATGTGTATTAGGTGGTTACAGCCTTATTAATATCCAAAAACAAAATTCAGTTCGGAATGGCGTTTGCCCAACTCTGATTGCAATAGCTGAATTTTCTTCGAAAATCAAGGATCCCATGAGTAACAAGACAGAAAGTATAATTAATGCCAGATGATAAAAATCGAAGGATACCAAAGTAGGCAATAATTTATTTATACTATGAACTGAAGGTAGGTAGGTAAGTAGGTATATGATTGTGAGTAGGAAACGACAAAAATAATAAAGAAGAAATCTCTAACCACATTTTGAAGCTGCAGCATTATAACAGTCAAACACCTTCAAAGCGTAATTCACGAACTACAAAATGTAACATACACACGTACACGTAAGAAGTGAGTACCAAAATACTTGTAAGATTATTTGCATAATTATTTCATGTTTCAAATGACGTTATTTTCTGAAATATATAGGAGTGGTACTTGAATGCGTGCAATGCTCTCATCAAAGCAACGGGGGCAACTTACTGTGTCTACTACGAATTTCTGTGATGTCCCAGTCTATAAAATGAATCTACCCTTAAAAAAAAAAAAAAAAAAAAAAAAAAAATGCAAGGGGATGAAATAAGTTTGAGATTTTTATAACAAGAAATTTATAGTTAACGTCAAATTTCGAGTTACGTTACGTCATGCATAATGCACGATGACTTCCCAAAAATTATTCAACACCAACCCTGCCCAACAAATTTGTTACAGGATTTTTTTACAAGTTTTTAAACAGGATATTTTTTAATTAGTGAATTCAGATTGGATGTCAAATTTCATTTTCTCCATCCCCATGTGTGGTGCACCTATTCGAAAAATACCTCATTTTCAACGAATTTAGCAATAATGGTCACAGAAATTCAGGTCAAACTTCCAGTTTTCTTCTTTTTTTTTTTAATCGCATAGGTTCTCAACAACAATATCACCGGGATACGGGAAATCGTAGTAGTTGTATTCAAGTGGGATTCGTAAACTCTGGAATAGGCTAAAAGTCTTATACCATCCTCCTGCTGGAAATTTGTTTCATATTTTGTGGGCTAGAGTAATTTATTGGGACGTACCTATATGATATCAAATTCATTTGTATTTTATTTACAAGCGAACTATGGATAATAAAATGTATTCAGAAATATTGAGAGAATGATGACTTTTAGTTAGGAGTAATTTTGTATTCACAAAAATATCATCGTATGAGCACAAAATGTGGTATACAATTCCACCTATAAATTTGTGGACAACAAAAGAGTGGCTGAAGGCGACCCACCCAGAAATCATCTTCAGCATTCGATAACGCCTGAAAACAAACCCAATGGTAGTGCGGGGAGCTATTAACATTAGAAATCATGGAAAAACAATAAATTGTGAACGTGAATCAATTTACCACCGGCAACCTGTTGTTTTAAAATCAAATTTTCTTCCTAAAAACCTGATTATTATAAGTACCTATTTATGCACGTATAAATGTGAGAATCTTCAAAAATAGGTTAACTTGAAATGTCGTCTTGCCAGCCAGGCAAATTAAAGGGAATTTCGGAATGAAACAAACGAGTAGATGAATAGGTAAAATAATAGTAGGTATTGAATTTTGTCCAAGTTTTAATTCAAATACTCACCCCCGGCCACATCGCAACCTAACGAAAAATTAAATTAAAAAAGTTAAAAATAAAATAATGTAAATAATATCCAAAAATATATTTATCTAGCAGAAAGAACTAGCTATCCACTCTTGAAGTAAAATAAGATAATTACTTCAAATCATAGGTTTTGGGTAAAATATTGATCATTGAGATAACTGATTACTAGGTTGGTGCTACCTACAATTTTGATAGGTAAGACCAAAATACTAGTTTTGGACGCTCCTAGGACTGAAATCCTAATAACTCAGGAACCGGACCAAAATCATCCGGAACATCCTCGCTTGTTACCTACCAATATTGATCTGATGATGTGGTAGTAGGTACTAGATTTGGTACATTAGAAAAATTAGAAGTTGGATAATTCTCGATTTTAAAAAATAAAAATGTATTCCAAATATAATTCAAGAAAAGCAAATAAGTAGTACTACCTACCGCAATATTCACACAATAAATTTCAGAACGATATTTTGTTTATAAACAATGATCCTACAGATTCACATTTGAATGCTTCAGATGAATTCATGTTTTCGCATATTATCACAGAGGAAAAGCAGTTTTTCTTCGAATTGGAGGGACCGGATATTGTTTCCTATCCATTTAGGACAAATTTGCGTGCAACGGAAAAACAGGGTTAGCTGGCGTTACCGAATGTGAAGTAGAACATGGACAAATTAGGAATTTTATCAGAATTTCGACTTCATAATAAAATAATTATACTAAAACCTCCATTTGGAATAGGAGGAGTTGAAGGTATCAAAAACCCAAGAGCTTTGGAAAACGTCTGTTAAACTCTTTCATTTCTACCTAGTTAGTTTTATTGTTTCAACTGATAGATCTCAGCTTTCCAAAAAGGTGTTATACGAGAGGTACCAGAGACCAGAAGAGGGTAGAAACGTTTCGTTATTTTTTGAATTGTAGTATTTGAATTTGCCGACTTACAATCCACTAGACTGATAAGATCCTCAGCAAACAGGACATTTTACTTTCCTTACTTGACCCGAAGGGTAAAGGAAGAGTACCTATAGCAAATTGCCTGAAATAAAATTTTCGAAATTCACCCAGGATAAGGGTTTACTAAGTACCCCCACTGAAATAATTTATATAGTAGGACATGTACGAAACGTAAAATAGGTTCTATATTTCGTACGGAAGTCTGCAAGATGTCGGTGCCTACCTATGTTTCTATGAATGTAACCTTTGGTAACGATCGCGACCTTGTTTTAAAAAAAACGCAATTCGAGGCTCAATTTCTATATGTACAAAAGAGAAATGCCAGATTTTTAGAGAAAATATCATACAAATATGTGAAAGACGTCGTTTTGGATGTAGAGATTTTGATGAAATGCGTATTAGTTACTGTTTTTATAGGTACAAGTGATATTTGATGCCTCTCCAGGCCATCTGATGCCTCCAGGAAAATACTCAGAGTTCAGAAAAACAACCAAAACGGCAATTTCCTAATACTATACAAGTAGGAAAGTAGTGTGAAGCCCCGCAAAAGACGTTTTTCGATCACGTCACGAGTAAAAAGCCAGGGTTTTCCCATTGAATCTACCCATCTTCACTTGGCATGCCTTTGCATTGGCGGGTAAGCAACTTGCTTCTTCCCTACAACATATAAATATTTTTTTCTTCTTGCTAATTGCAATAAGTCTGAGTCGAAATTGAGATAAAACTCCAGAGGGTTGTCTATATACTATTGCATACAAACACATTTATCAAACATAATACGTTACCTATTTAATAACGGTGTCTTTACACTTGAGCAACCTAGCATACGATAATAAGCGAAATTATCTCATCATGAGATAACCTCGTAGTATACTCAAAAGATTCAGCAGCACACGAGTTTGTGGGGTGTTGAACTCAAAAACTCTCACAGTTCATCTACAGGTTGGTAAATTTTTAAATTTCATTGCATTTTTTTATCTTTTTCACCTAACTTCCACAAACCTTGGATACCTAATATTTTTCATTGTGGCGAAAATTAATATTTATCTCAGTTCCGCTAAGATGTCAGCTGTTGCATACGGACATCTCTAAAACATTCTAATCACATCCAAGATAATTTACCCTACCCTGGACCAATTAAGACCAAGTCAAATTAAGAATTTTCCTAACCAAATCAGAATTTTCCACTTCAAATTTAGATTTTTTTTTTCAATATTTATGCTATGAAATTCCAAGATTTCCAAACCGAATTAAGATTTTTTTAAAAACATTTCAGAGCGTAAAATACTGAAAAAATGGAAATGTGGTTCGTAAATCACTGAATTTGGTTTGGAAAATTCTGAATTCGGTATGGAATTATTCTTAATTTGACTTGGAAAACCTACATATATTACTCAAAGACCCTACCGGTTGATCAATGGCAACCAGATTGCAGAACAGCCAATATCTTGAGGATGGAACAATCTACTCAACCAATATATAGTGGTAATGAGTTACACAGTCCCCAACAAACTCGTTTGCAAATCTTTTCACCAAAGCTCTCTGCACCAATTCAGTACTCTTCAATAGTTTCTACTTTGTCCACCTCTCAAGCTCAGTTCACATGGTCCATAATCCGTTACACTGGCAGAGGCAGAAATGAAGGGCTGTATTCACAAACGTTCCTAAGCGTGTAGAAAACCCTAAGGAGACGGTATAGCGTTACTCCACTTCACGAACGCTCCTTAGACCAAATGCCTCATATCGTTTGGAGGGCTTTTATCCAAGGGAATTCTAACATAATAGGTATCTCCTCTGGTAAGGTCCGGCCAACCTTTACGAATCCACGAAAGCTCATAGGTAGGTACGTTTGTGAATTCCTATGTGCCAAAGAGGTCCAAAACACTCACATCAAACACTGCTAGCTATGATGAACGATATTATCCATGAACGGCAAAGGTGTAGGCTATGAATTGCAGAAACATGTGAAAATATCACCTATGTGCATTCATGATTTTTTTTACCAGTAGGTCATTGGGCCATCAGTTTATAGAGGACCATGTGAACCAAGTATCCCACAGCCTTTCAGTCTCACTTCAGAGATGCTCAAGTTTAAATCCACCTCAACATGTACAATAAAAAAAATGGATTTAGATACCACCAACTGGGTAGAATGGGAATGCTCCATATTGAGTGTTGACTGGAGTTTTCGGTGAGGCACAGACATACAGAAGATCATCTGAGTGCAACTGCGTACGGTTCAGCAGGGGTTCAGACGTGGACCGGTGAATCTTGGGCATGGACTGGAGCAGACTTTCAAGCGACGCCAGAATCTGACGGAACAGCGGACGATCGTCTCTCTTAAACTTGATGCAGTCATCGAATAACCGTCTCAGAGCTTTGGGTGTCTCAGGGAGAATCTTGTTAAGATCTGGGCGAAGGAATCCTCGACCGACCATGAATAGGATCTGGTCTTTATTATTGATGTGAGTATAGGGCAGTTGTCCTGACAGAAGCTCATACAAAACCACACCGTAAGCGTATACGTCGGACTGGAAACTATAAGGGCTATCTTCTTGCATTCGAATGACTTCTGGAGCCATCCACAGTATAGAGCCAGTCGGCTGTTGAAACTGTTTGCTCCCTGACCATCGGGATTTTACTGTGGCTAGGCCGAAATCCCCTATTTTGACGACCATGTCGTGCAAAAATATGTTATTACTCTTCAAGTCCCGGTGAATAATGTTTTTAGCATGTAAATAGTCCATCCCTTGAGCGGTTTGTCTGGCAATATCTATAAGCGTTAAAAGGTCAAATTTAGTTTCTTGAACGTGCAAATGCCGATATATGCTGGAACCCTCGCACCACTGAGTCACAATCGCCAGTTGAGGTTTGCTTACATATCCCATGAAGAGAAGGATATTGACGTGTCTAGTTTTTCTGAGGACAGCAACTTCGTTTTTGAATGCTTGCAATTGAGCTGTCGTTGGGTCTTTAACGTTCAAGGTTTTAATAGCTACAGACCCGTGCCAGTGACCTTTATATACGGTTCCAAAAGAGCCTGACCCGATTCTTTGACCTGTGAGTATTTCGTCGGCAGGTATTTCCCAGTCTTCTATGGACTCACGGGGACCGTCCTTGCTGATTTTCTTATTTGCACTTTCGTCTGCCGACCTCGCTCTGGGCCTCCAGGGCCGCAGGTTATTCGTCGGGGACCCTTGCGCACTCTGGGAATGCGGTAATCTGTTGTTATTCACTAATGAGTGGGCTGCGGACGTAGTTAGAGACGCCACATCGTCGTTGTCGATGCCCCCACCGTTGACCATGTTATAGCAAACGTTAGGGGCCGAACTGGACCGTTCCCCGTGTCCCAGAGACCTCGGATGGCGGCTTCTCGTGGGCCGGTTGGACATGCCGTAGCTCGAAGGCATTTGAAGTATCCCGGCTGACGTTTCGGGAGGCTGAGCCAACAACATCTGATAATACGTGTCCATCATCCTAACCTGCTGGCACAACGCAGGAACGCCTCCAGCACACCTTTGATGAAACCTATACCCACAAGTACGACAGCAAAACCCCTGGAACAACAACCGTCTACAACACTCGCAAAAAGCCAACGAGAAAAATGTTTTTCGAACGAAATTATGGGAAATACTCGTTGTTACCGGGAATTTGTCGATAATTTGAACTCGAATTTCGTCGACGTCGATCAAACTAAGATCGACGTCCCAGGGTATCTGGGTGTTATCGCTAACCGCATAAACTACGCACATTTCTGGTGTAAGATTTCTGAGTTTCATAGCCTTGGCTAGAGCATCTCGGACAGATTGTCTGGGTTTGACCTGAACGCTCGTCCGTTGTTGGTTCGGAAGATGTGCTCTCACCACAGGGTTCCTGGTAGGTTGAGCGATTCTATGACCTCTATTATCGTAGTAGCCGGCAGACCCGATAACTTCATTATCGCACACATCCATGGATAGGGCACCCCTGGCTAGACTCAGCTGCTCGCTCAATTGCTGCTCTTTGACTTCCAATTCGTGCAACTTACTTGTCAACTCTTGATATTCCGAAAGGTACATCGGTGGAGGGTGCTGGAGCCCAGCAAACTTCGCGTTCAACGCATCGATATTTTCTCTTGTCAAATGAATCACATTTTGAATGTTCTTCAATTCGTCGTCGAGTGAGTCAAGTTCGTCGTACTCCGCTGACATTTTGAAGATTTCGACTAAGGCAAATTTCTATCGAAAGATCACCTTATCACACAGAACGGAACTCACAAAAAAAACTCAACGTAAAACGAGGTCGCTCCGATTCAAAACGTCCTATTTAGATAACCCGTTTCTGAAAACTGCGTACAGCTTTCATTTTAGACAGCTGCTAAAATAATACCCTACTTCATCACGACTGGGAAAGTAAAAAAACATATTTTCAGTAATAACTTGCTGAGGACCCCACTGGTGTACTTTCCGATAGACACTTCAACGTACGCGCGTAAACGTTCCTCGGGCCACTCGCGATGAAAAATATTCTCTAGAATATCTTGCAATTATTTCGTGAAAAACAACTTATGGTTAAGATTTAGAATTAGGATTACGACCACTGAATCCGAAAACAGAGGATACACATACAGTCATACACACACATAACCCGCAAGAACTGCAGTCTAAAAATAAAAGACCCCAACCTTCAGAACCGCTGAAATTCAAAATTTACCTTCATAATCAGTAACCGTGATTCTTTTTCCGCGGTTTATATCAATTTTGCACATAAAAATTTTGAAGATATTCACTACGGTGTTGCTGTCTAAATTGAGATTTCAAGTGAAACACGAATGGGAAGTGCAATTCGCTGATGCGGATGATGGTTCATAAAATCTTCAACAGAGTACGTTAATTCAGCAGAAAACAACAAAGTGTCAGTCAGACAATTTGAAGACATTAAATTGAGAGCGGATATCGCATGTGGATGCTTTATATCTCTTGCGGGCAAGGAAGTTGTGAAAACCGCCCGCTCAGCTGTGTCCAACACTCGAGCGGCGCCGTGTGCTCCACACGTTAGGCAATCCCGTCGCAGGTGGCCCAGTTAACATGGGCTGGTATAGGAAAAACGCTTTTTTTGTAGATTTCTCTTAATTTACGGACTTTTCTCAACATTAAGCTACATTTTATTATTGTTTATCACCTCAAGACCCTCTACATTGTTGCCAATATCAACAAAATTGTCTGCAGGTATTTTATTTTATTTTCAGAATGACGAAACTTTCTTTTTTTGTTTGGAAGTCTTCTCTCCATTTCTTCGAATATACGGTCTTTTTTCACATACCATCTCTCATATTATACGGACTTTTCAATATCTCACCTCCCAGGCTGGACAGCAAGAGTCGCTGCGCCTGCAACAGAACGGTAAACTAAACCAGCGGAGCAAGAGGCAAGTAAGTTTTGGACACAAAACCGCTGGGGTGAGAGGTCCCAACTTCCTTGCTTGCAGGTAGCATCCATAGAAAACTTTTGCTTTTACTTTATCATCGTTGCATGTCTTGTTGATTGCAGGCGCTTGATAGTGTGTTTTTGACTTTTTGTGTTCTGTTTTTGAATGTTTAGATGATGGAATAGTTTTTCGAGTCTGTTTTTCAATTTAATTATGTGTTTTTGATTATTCAGGTGATACGTGATAGGACGATAGAAGAACACTGACCTTTATTCAACAAGTGAAGTGAAGATATTGCTGAGTTTCTAATTAATCATGCTTAGAAGGAAAAAACATTCGGTATTACTATCAAATGACGATCCTCGATAAAGTGCGAAGGAAGTACAGATTTGTATTTCTGTGTTTGATACTTTTTGGAGTCTCCAATGTTTACTTAATTCACGTCTTGATATTCGAAAGTTCGAATGATTTCAAAAAAGAGGTGAGTGGGTAATGAGTCGGTAGAATGGGAAGGCAGTAGGTAGATTAGGGGCTTTTAAGCTAACTTCACTGTTGTTGCTAACTTCTCTTGGGTTTTGGCGTCTATGCCTAAAGGGGTAGCTGTATGTATCTAGCTAGAGGTAATGCATGGAATCCCTGGTAAAAACAATCGGATTATGTGTAGTTATATTATATACTACCTTATGTATACCTACTTAGACAGTGATCTGGATACTCGCTGCGACCCCATCGAAGCGCTGCGTAAACAAAACATACCCCATCAATCCAATAGTAAAAGTACATGAATTATTTACCAGAAAATGTGGAGTAACAGATCATAGAGCCCAGTGGGGAGAAAACTAACTGCTCCCATTTTTTTACACAATTTAATCAATGTTAATTATATTTAGAGTATTTTTAATGTCAATTTATTTTTAATGTTTGATTGTACTTACTTAAATATTTTTTGTGTGTGCGTGGAAAGGTTTTGTTGATGGGGAGAAATCTCACATTACATAGGGGGCTATACTAAAGAATACCCTGGGAAAGTAAGTTATCGGTGACCCTACCTACTGTTGACTAGAATTGTTTATTCGTCTTCGTCTTACCTAGGTGAAAACAAAACATTAGGATCATCTTAGATTATTCAGCAGTACATGCTCGCTTTGGAGGTTACCTACGTTTGCCTGATGGGTTGGTAGACTCTTGGGGGGAGGTGTTCTGTAAGCCAAACAACTGTTGGTAACAACAACAACAGTTGAGTTCGCAACTTGGTGATAAACGCTGCCATGTTTTGCGAGCGAGGTGTTCTGTAACCAAGCAACATCGACAAAAGCTGTCCACTGTTGACAAGCTTGTGACCACCTCGGGAGGTGGTGAGAAGATTTGTCGAGATGAGGTTAGGTGACATCAAGTTGTGGTAATTTTGAGTGATGTGAACCATTAATTTCCATGTTTTCTTCCTTTCTCCTAGACATCTACAATCGATAAATCGAGTACCAACTCGATAATTTCTCACAACTCTTGTTCCTATAATCTCACCCTCCCAGTTCATCAAAATGATCCCGTCCCAGCCCTTCTAATGTGATTGATAATTGCTAAATTTTCACAGGAACTGAAAACGAAAATTCCATATCTGAAGACGAGTTTTGATCCACTTCAAGCCACTGATGTCACCAATGTCACACTCAGGAGGATTTCTGATGCTTCGGAAGGTGTCAGTTCGTTCTTCACTCCTTCGATATTCTCTACCCACTACGCTCGAAATTTTAGTTCGCTTTTGATTTCGGACACATTACCTCGAGGGTCAGACGTGTGGGAAATTGCATCCAGGGTAAGGACACGGATCATTAAAAAATTAAATAAATTTCTGTCGTGCAGTATGACTTATAAGCGAACTTTGCTAGAATCTACAAGGCTTTAGAATTTTAACTACCTAGGTAACAATTTAACTTGTGTACCTATTTTAATTGATTTTTTTCTTTCAAAATTTAATTTTGATCCCTGAGAATGAACTCATCTTTTCTTTTGATAATATTAGGTCTGTTCCAACTATTCGATTATTTTAGCTGCGTAGAACACTGTACCTATTCTTATCAACAAGAGTGTGCACAGTTAAAATATTCAAATAGTTGGTAGAGATCTATCAATATTTTGCCAAATTTTAGATGATTACACCTTTCTAAGGAGGTTCCGACTTTCCTTTTTCTACATCGTACATCGTCGTTCTATTTCCAGTGGGTCACTGGTGAACATATCGTGCCTGGCAATGCGAGGTGGTTGTCACACGTGCAGAATGCTTTGAGGAACTCTGCAGTTATAAGCGCGGACGTGTCTACTAAAGGAACTCAACTGAAATTGGCCCTTATCCTCGAAGGAGGACAGAAAGCTCTCTTCAAACCAAAATGGTATGAGCTGAGGCATCGTAATGTGTTTATTCCTGGGTTGTTTTTACTCTGGATTGATGTTAGGATTGTCCCAACCGCATGCTGTTTATGGAAGTATTCAATCAACTGCGTTCCGACTGTGTTTCGAGTTTTTAATACCTCGCGGTTCTAACTGCTTCAGTTCTTGAATGTTGCCTATACCTTTGAACATTGAGTCAGTTAATAAGAACCTGATTTCCTAGGTACGATCGGGATCAAGTGGTCGTCGGCCATGTGTACGGTGGAAAGGACAGACACAACGGGGAGATCGCGGCCTTTTATTTAGGCCGCCTCCTGGGTCTCAATCGCGTGCCCATCGTGGTCGGTCGAAAATTCAATCTGGAGTCACAAATACTGCCTGTTTCCACTACGACGCTGTCTCAAACTTTTTTCAAACAAAGTGAGTCCGTAATTTTCAATTTCTTGGTGATTAAGATTGTCGCCTTTACTGAACATTGTAGGTAGGTAAGAAAAGTATATTTTCTTTTGTATCATTGCTTGATACAAGCAATGTGGTGTTCCAGTGGGTCTAAAATGAGATGATTTTTTGCAATATTCTAGTTCTACTAACCATGAGTAACGTCTTGTGGTTGAGTTGATGATAATTGTGTAATATAAGCAAGGCAAGTAATGTGAAATAAAATTAACGGATATTGACAAAAAAAAAAACCTACTCCCTCATGTCGTGACACACCCCTTAGAGGCGTGTGCGTTCGTAGAAGTGGTAAGATATTAACGTGCTAAAGTGACTACTTATCTCCGATACTCGTATCTACAAATAGCTTCTTTCTGTGCACCACAATTGGAGTGAATCAGTCAATCAACTTCTGTTCTACATGGATGCTACTGCTTTCTATCAATAAAAGATATAGGAGGCAGTAAAACATCTCTACTTACGTGACAAGCCCTCCTTTTTTAACTCCCTAAGTAATTTCTATTTGCTTCTCCAATTTTATATTAACATTTTCTCTACGAACAGATCCAATTTTCGTTAGGTAATCCTAAGTGATATGATTCAAGGGCAAACATTCAAAAAAGTTTACTGGAATACCCCATTTCAGAACAAGTATGTAAGGGGCACTGGTGGAGAGCTATATGTGGTCCTTTGTGCACTAGCTTTGTGACTGGCTGTACTGGTCCTTTTTGAAATAATTTCATTTGGATTTTATCACAACCAAAGCATGAGAAAATAATCAATATAACTAAATATACATACTACCCACAGACTGGAAGTAGCTACTGCTTAAGTACACAATGAGGAGGTAGGTAACTCAAGCAATTTACAATGTTTTCATATTTCGTTCAAAGGTTTATTGAACTTTCTTCCAGACAACAATACATGTTTCTACGGGGTTTGCATGTATTGTAAATTAGAAGATGGCGTTTGCGCTGACGGACACACGTTGGAAGGCGCTGTAGTACTGTGGCTGCCCAACAGATTTCGCTTGGTCAAACAGCGCCACCCCTGGCAGCGGACTTATTCGTCGGCGCTCGCCAAGTATGACCATTGAGTGACTTAGTTTAATTTATGGAATCATTCAAGAATAAATATATTATGATTCATTTGCAACGGATATAATAATGTACCAACAGTGAAAAACCACTTCGTGAGGCAGAGTTTGATTGAACCCCCACCCCAACAACATATCAATGGTTTAATATGTTGAACTGTAGGAGGTATTGAAATCTAGTCGTATAATTTTTCCTTTTTAGGTGGCAGATTTATAGCAACTACTGCTCTGTAGTCAAGAAATGGAAGATGTTTCAGAGTGAATCTCAACTTCTTGATCTTGTGGAGACCTCGATTTTCGACTTTCTTATTGACAATGGTGACCGTCATCACTACGAGCGTTTTGCTGATAGCGGCAAAGTTCTCTTGATCGATAATGGAAAAAGGTAGGTGTTTTATGTTATTAACACGTTCCACACGGATTGCCTACTGGTAGGCAACACATTTCCTACCCTGTATGCGGCTGACGTTCAGTCATAAATCGAGTTTTGATGCTCCACAAACAATTCTGTTGTTATCAATGCTCCTATCAGGGAACAAAGCGCATCCTAGTGACGAGCAGGGTTTACTAAACAAGATAAGAGAAAGAATCCCTGTAATAAAAAACAACTAACTGGTTGAACTGAGACAAAACAGATGGCGTTCGAGTAACCCAAAGTGCGTGCCAGTAGGCACACCGCGTAGTCGTAGAAATTACTGTTTTGGGAGCCGCGTGGAACGTGTTAAGCTTCAATCGTATAGGGGGGTGGAAGCTAAATGACAGTATTATTCGTTGACAATACAAAGGTTTAGGTGGTGGGTGGTCCATATAATGTGACTCGGTAAGGAAATTGTGGGTACTTCTGTTGTTGTATCAGCGATTCTGCTTAGTTAGGTTGTTACCTATATTGAGGCCGTATTATTAGTGACAATTTTCATAAATAGGTAATAGTTTTATCAATAACAGATTCCATTGATTTAATTATTGAGTTTCAATCTGAGAATTCAGTTGAACATCTGAATTTTCTTTGCGTAAACTGATAAAATTGACATTTTTGATTGACTGGATTGTTTTGTCTTGGGTGAAATGCTCTATTGTATTCTGACTGATCTCACACATCCTAATCACTTTTGTGTATGAACGTTTCAGTTTTGGAAATCCGGATGTAGATCATATGGACATCTTGGCTCCACTATTCCAATGCTGCAGGTTAGTTTTTTGAATTCGTTTACTTTCATTCTCGTTAATTCGTTTCTCAGTATTCTCAAAGGTCGCTGAAATTGAAAGGTCTTGTGCAAAACTTCTTTATTCCACCGTCTTTAAAATGTAAGGTTTTGGAATCAGTTAGTTTATCATTAGGTTATCCTAATTGTGCAATTTATTGCTGATGAGGATTAAAACCAACAGTCGAGATGTATTTGGAAACATTACCTAATGATTAAGTACGTGAATTGTAGTTGAACATTGATTTTACAGTCTCACTGCGTTTGGTCCGATATCTGCAAGAAATTATGACTTGCTTCAGCTTTCACTTTCTGTGTGAGTTCCTTCTACAATAGTTGTAATTCCAAATAATTGAGTGGGTACTGTCATCCTTTCCAGGGTTCGAGAAGGTATCGTCAGCTCACTCACAGAATTACGAGGAGGCGAGCTTAGCAGGTGGATGAAGAAGTTGCTCAAATCAGAGTACTCCATTCAACCAGTACTCTCTGACAGACATTTAGAAGCTCTGGACCGCAGGTTAGAACTCGTCTTATCAGCTGTCATGGTCTGTGCTCAGGATTATGGCGTGCAAAATGTACTTGTAGTGGATTGATCGAATTCTGAGCGACGGACAGTGTACAATCATGTTGGGAGCTAGAGCTACCTCAATGCTGATCGAGCGATTTGAGATAGAGCTGGGAGAACTTGTGCCTGTAGAAAAATACTCCATCAATCCATTTAGGTAGTGAAACTGGTAAGAAGTGGGGATTTTCACACTTTACCACTCACAGTTGATGCGAATGGAAATTTCTACCCACACCCATAATTGACATCTTGTCGCAAAATTGTAAAATGCTAACCACCATTATGAAACTGAGAGGTACTCGTAATTGACATCATGAGACGTTAAAGGCCTGTCGGTGACCATTCCAGTGAATGATTAGACTTTGGAGAGCCTCTTGTTGGTAACTACTGACTCAGCCTCTGGAATGATCGAGCAGTGATCTTCGTTGGTCACAAGCTTGCATCTTCTTGGTGGAAAAAGCATACTCCAACAATTAATTGGTATAAAATCTGCTGTCGAGTTACCTATACCTCGTCATGGATTACGAGGGTAGGCCGTAGTTTGAATAAAAACTGCTATATATAGGTACCTACTTAATACATTGGCTAAACAAATTGGATTCAGATGAGGGCCCTCGACGCTGTTCCGCTTTTGCGCATACTCTGAAACTGCTTTGATTGTGACGTGATTCATAAGTGATTAGTAGAACCTACCCCTAATGGGGTGTGCG
>JAEMON010000008.1:15680948-15694424 GCA_030264115.1 Lygus lineolaris | reverse complement strand
TCATTTTCTTCGAAAATTCGCTAAAAACCGTAGTCCAGGAAACTCACGTTTGGGCATGTGTAACCACTGCTAGTGGTCCGAAGGCGATGAAAGAAATTAATAGGGGACCGTCAAGGGGCCAATCCACACACAATTTCATAGAATTTGGAGTGTAAGTTGGTATGGTTTTGCCCGAGACAGACACGTAACGAAACTCGTTCGGAAAGCTCAGAAAACTAGGACACATTTTTTCAACTTCTTGCATAGCCTTTGGTAGTAAGGAGGAATAATTAATCTAATACCTACCCAACAAGTTAAACCACAAAGCGCAAAGATAAAAAGTAAAATATAATAAAATTAAATAAAACATGTAAATAGGAGCGTTAATCATAACAGGGAAGTGCTACTCAAACCCAAGTGGGGGCCTCATTTCGGCAATGACAAAAATACATACCCCTAGCGCGACCATTCCAATAATGTCTTCTGGGAGAGGGCCTCCAACAAGCTTTGAAAGTTTGTCAAAAGATGTCGACATCAATTCCATGCAGATCCAAACATCAGCGTCGTTTATGAAGCATCCGTAGCAACTGACGATATAAGGATTGTCACACTTCAACACAACTTCAAGGTCCATATGGATTCGTTTGTTTTCTTCTGAATCCCCAGACCAACGCATTTGCTGTCAGGGTAACCACAAATATTGTATTAATAATACAGAAACAACATTGTAGAAATCAGAGAGATGTAATAAGGGGACACTATTTATCGGCTAAGGTGAACTGAACAGCCGGTCCAGGAACGAGAGTTGGTCGCCATGGCAACCTTGGTAGGTTACCTTTGTTTGATTTTGAGGTACTGAGATAGTAAAAGAACTTGACAATCTACTTCTGCTTCAGCATCCAGGCAATCACGCTGCTAAGCGCATGTTTTCCTCTGTACAGTTGAGTCATTGATTTCTTTGTATTTCCTATGGAGCTGTTTTTCTAAGTGACTCAAGATGAATGGTTCAATGGCTCGATCGTTCAATAGTACCGAGGAATACTAACCTTAAGTGGCAACACTTGGCACTATCATGAATGAGGAAAAATAAATCCCAACTGCCGTCTCTGGCATTAGTGTCTGAATACCTCTGAGGTCAGCGCGCCACTGCGTATAACAGCTGCTGACTTACCAGCCATTCTCCCTCAATGTTGGAATGAGGGGAGGGGGGGTACGATCCCACCCATCGTTCACACTTCGAGATACGTGGCAAGCATAGCTATGGCGCCTAGACTTGAGCGGTGGCCTAGACTTCGCCATGTATGGGCCTGACGAAAGCTAGGCTTGAAAGTTTGGAAGTGTTCTGACTGGTCGACCGTTCTAGCATAGTGAACGTTGACAGTGAGAAATGAAAGCGTAAGAGAACGAATCATACAGTAAGGGTGGGTTTGTATCAGAAGGTGGTGGATGAGACGATACAAAGGCACAAGTGGATAAGGTGCTTATTTTGCATTCCTCTTCCTAGTTCGTTCCAACTGTTGACACTAAGGCACAGTCGTATGGAAGCTGAAATGTAATTTATCAACGTCAGATTTCCATTTTAACATTAGTTTTCGTCCCTTCCCATGGTGGAAATGAGCAACCTCATTGGTTTAGAGATATTTACAAGAGCACATGTGCCTCGGTAAACTAGCAGGGGTGAATTTTTGACCAAACCCTCCAGCAAAACAAACCACGTGGCATCGAATAGGTAAGATGGAAGAATGGTAAAGCAACAGACTTTGCAGACAGACATAAATCCAAGTTTGCCAAGGTTGTTGAAGCAGAAGACCCTAAGGAAATTTAGCATTAATTTGTGAATAGCATATTTAATTTACAATGAATTAACCTAAGATTACATTCTGGAAAGGGTAAAAACCGTTCATCCAAAACTACCTTTACAGCGATGACTGAATTACTTGGACGATGTAACATTTTCACTACATGACCACAGGTTCCGCTGCCCAGGTCTCCAAGTTTTTCTAAATCGTTGATTCCTGTGACGTAATTCTGCGAAAGAAATTTACAATCATACGATAATATAAAGAAACCAAAGGAGGAAAAAGAAAGAACCAACCTGAATATAAAAGAAGAGCACTCATAGTGAATGAAACTCAAGCTATAAATTAATGTAACTATGTGTAAACAATCTCAGTCTTGGTCAGATAGGTTAAAGCCAACCAAAATTGAAAAGAAAAAAATATTTTCGTAATTCTGGCACTAAACTGACGTAGGTACCAAATCTACTTTTTGGAACAAAATATCAAGCTTAGGTAACAATCAGTAAAGGTAGGAATGCGTCTGAGAACTGAGGAGATGGTACCTTTCCGTTTATGGTGATTATGCCACTCATTTTCGTAATTTCTTTCATTTTGGCGACGATATCGTTCGAATCAGCAGAGGTTTGATTGTTCGATCCAGGAAAATCGTACTGCTTCCTCAAGCGGGTGGGCGTCCCACTGCCACCAATAACTGAAACAAAATCCATCACAGTTACCTGTAGAGAGCAAATATACATGTTCTCAAATCCACCATGTGGATTACGGGTCCCAAGTCTCAAACCATGCACATACCTAGCTGATGCAACAATTGAACGCCACTTTCAATCTCATCCTAGAAAAGCTATCGAGGTCACTTTATGAGAGCGAGTCGCATTAGGTAAATAAAGATAAGAAGTAACAGACTCTGGAACAGTAGAAGCCGGGTTCCTTCTGGCATGAAAAAAGTTGCTTTAGGAAATGGTGAATACGACGAAAAGTGGATTTTAGATTAAATATGAGTTAGATAATAGTTGTGCCGTGTAAAATGATCTGATAGGATAACCCCCAAGTCCTTGAAGTTGTTGGAATATAGGTTACACTGACGATTGAGCCTGATATCTGGCAACTCTAAAAGGTTTGTTCCCATAGAGAGTCCGGAATCGTTCTATCTGGGCCACGTCCTTTTTAGCGCGTTCGGACATCGTCAGGCTGATCCAGGATTGAAGCTGGGCTGTTTGGACATGGACAGGCTGTTCGGAACTAGTTCTACCAGTTCTGGATTTTTTTAGAACTGTTTACTGTTGGACTGTTTGATTTGCAGATTCACTCTCCATTTTCTCCAGTATTTTCTTATTTGAGCGCGTTTGGACAGACACAGTTCTGGACTAGTTATGGATCATTCTATCCCCACCATCAGAATACAGTTCTATCCTGGAGACTGGTTCCAGACTGTCTGTGCGAACAAACGTCTTGTGTCAACTTGACTTCTGAAGACCGTCATAGGCTGTGACTTTTTAATTCATTTGCCTAAAGTTTGCATTTATTTACCCAAAGTTCAATACCATTAACTGATCCATACATCCAAAGTTTAAATTGATAAGCTTGTAGGGACTGTAAATGGCAAAAGTGGAATGCCATCTATAGGTCCAAGTGCACAACAATAATGAGCAGAGGATGTGACAGCCAGCAAACTCAGGAAGGGACGTCCAAGCCTGTGGCCAGGTCAAAAGTTCAACTTGTTTCAACGTTATATTATGGGAAACTTTCTAAGGTACTTTCGCATTATACGGGCGCCACTACATTTTTAGGATTTTTGGTACCGGAAATCAATTTAAAAAACACATATTTATACAAAACACACTTTAATATATATAACCTAACTAATAACCTAAATAATATAACCTATAATATAACCTAAATAATAACCTAACCTAACCGCCGCAGCGCGCTGTATATAAGTGGCGCCCGTATAATGCGAAAGTACCCTTTCTAAATTTGGACAGAAAATTTGAAAAAAATGGTAGGAAACACGAAGAATAGCAACAACTTCCTGGTGACTTAAATTACCATCCATCACTGAGGGACTGCTCATTGTTGACAGTGATTTGAACAAATTGGTAGGAAACACGAAGGAGAAAAGCCAAGTGACATTATTTCACTCGAAATAATAGGTTTGTTCGCACAGACAGTCGTAATTGTTCTGTCTAGGCCACGCCCCTTTTAGCGCGTTTGCACAGCATCAGAACTGATCCAGGAGCGGAACTGGGCTGTTTGGACAGACAGTCTGGGACTGTTCACAACTACCCGTTGGACTTTTTCGAGAAATGTTCGGACGGTTGACAGTTCGATTCATGCATGCACACTCGGTGTTCTTCTACGTTACGTAGGTTACTCTGGTTCAGGTTATCCATTCTGGATGCCAAGCGTGTTCGCACAGACACGGTTATGGATTGTTCTATCCCATCCCTTTTCCGAACGCAGTTCCATCCGGGACTGGTTCTAGACTGTCTGTATGAACAAACCTTAAATTATTCAATGTTGACAGGAATTTGAACAAATTGGTACGAAACACGAAGGCGAATAGCCACGACTGGAGACTATTGATTGACCATCTATCATTGGGAGATTACCTTAATGTTGACAGCAATGTGAACAACTTGGTAAGAAACATGAACGTGAATACCACGAATGGAGACTCGACTGACCACTAGAAATGCATCTCAATGTTGACAGCAGCTGAACAAATTGGTAAGAAACACAAAGGCGAATAACCACGACTTCTTGGGACTTTAATGAACAGCAATCAGTGGAAGTTCGCCTAAATGTTGACAGCAGTTTGTACAAATCGGTACCTACGTAAGAAATTCGAAGGCGAATAGCCAGAATGGAGACTTCTTCTTCTGGACTCACTGGATTGTTGATAGCCATACGATAATTGTGTGCTCTTTCTGTCATAACTGCGAACTTCATGAACACAGAAAAAACTATATCCCATCTCCTAATCCATCATGGCCGTAGACCTAGGTACTTACTGAGGTGACTGCAATCCACCAATAAACGGGGTACCTATAACTACTTTATACTTAGGTAGGTACTTGAAACTTACTGTCACCTGTGCGGATTAGAGTAGGCTGTATCCACAGAGTAACGGAGACAACAGTATCTCTCCACGATGGAGCTGTTATCGTAAGTAAGCTTTAAAACAATAAAAATAGGGAAGTACAACACCATTATGAAATTCTTGACGCTACCAGAGCGGTTCAGGGTCTTTTCTTCCCACACTGAGTAGGTTCATGCGCAGTTCCTATCCATTAGCATTCCTTTGAATAAATGATCAGAAGTTCCACGGTGATTTTAAGATTCAATTATATCGAAATTACTTGAGTTATCGTCTAACACGATGGAATAAACTTGACAACCAACTAAAAAGTCATAAAAATTGTGCTCACGCATTTTTGGCCTGCGCCCAGAGCCTGGACGTGATCCAAAGCCACTGGACAGCTCCGATGAAGAACCGTCGTTCATATTCAGCTCATTTTCCGCCCTCAGTCGCGCCTCCAAGTCCAAAATTTTGCTCTCCAAGTACGAGCTCGTCATAATCACCAAAAACCCGAGCACCTGTTGTTTATTTCAGTCACCTGCCATGTTTGCGACCACTTTGCAACACAGTCAAACCAAACACAGACGGACAAAAGATACTGGATCACAGAGTAGCGAGAGTAGTTCTCTCAGTAGCAAGTATGGGATACGAGGGGTCCATACATGGAAATTCTAAACATTTTCTTGAGATGAGCGCTCTCTGTTGTCAATCTTGATTACTCAAGGCCTCCACCATGGAAGAAACTCCACGAAATAAGCCACAAAACGTACTTTACGTACTCTGTAGAGAGGAGTGTTTAGAAACAACTCAAGGTCGAGTATTATAGATTTTTGCTGTCAATAATTAACCAGTAGCAATAACAAACAAATAAATTACTAAACTAAACAATAATAACCTAAACTAAAATTTTGCAATGCAACTAGTTCCATTATTGGTCGCAGTATCTAAAAGCGCTACATATTATTTGAAACAAATCGTATTTTTTGTACTTTGTACTGGTGGCCGACAGTAGAGTGTTGCTTTTCCATTGCTCTTTTATTTGTAAGACATTTGTATCCTTACTTGTATTACTCCTCTGTGTTTTCCGGTATCACTGTTCGTTTATCATTTGTTTGGAGCCGCTGGGTGTTTCTAGCACGTGGTTTTTGATATGTTTAAAATTATGTAAAATTTATATTTTACTCGTGAATATAAATGAGATAATTGTTCCTCAGAATCTTCGTTTATATCATTGTTCGTTGATGGGGTCATTTCAAGAGTACCACGATATTTTCCTGGGCTTTCAAAAGCTGGTGAGCTGTGAATCTTACCAACAACACCTCAAGCAGCATGTTGTCAAATTCACTTCGCTCCAGTTAAAGGTAAGTATGTAGGCATTATACGTGACGGAAATGTTATTGTAATTTACTAGGTACTTATCTACCTGGAATACTAATGGATCTCGAATAACGAATCTTGCACGTTGATTTATAGGTTTGCCAACCGACCTGGATTTGGTAGAAAAGTCCTGTTCTGTCCTGGGTTATCAGGACCCCAAAAGTCCTGGACTGTGGTTTAGCTATCTACCGTCTTGTCTACTAAAGTAACTCATAAAATCGAAATTGTTAATTTTCCTCAACTTTTGATAGGAAAATTAGGTCTTAGGGGCCTTTTGATAAGGGGTTTCGGTATGTATCGATTTCCACCAAAGGCTCATCAATGAGAAAAATTCTTTGGAAGCATCCTAGTCATCTAAAATGTACCTACACTTGCTGAGTTCGTGGGGTAGACATCCAAAGATTGTATTACTGAGGCAAACACCCCTCATTTTGTTCCTGGAGTAGACAGGCTTTCTGTTTCTATGGGGGATTTTCTGCATGGAAAGGTCGCAGCACAGGTAGGTAGGTATCTACTTATATTCACAATTACTCCAGTAGGTACTTCACATCTCCATTGTCTGGCTGTATGTTTCAGGACTGGACACATGAACATTTCAACAGTGCTATTTCTGTGCTTTCAAAACACATTTTAGCCCCAGAATGTGTGGACTCTATATTGGAATGTTTCCCTCACTTAGCTACCCCAATAGTTGCAGCTGCTTTGGAAATAGAGCAAATCGATCATCAGAGTCGTTACGTTTGTCTTGGGAAACTTTTCACAAAGCAAAACACCGTGATTAAGTGAGCTCAGATTTTCACATTTACACATTGCGCTTTTCACCAAACTTCAGTTGGTAGCTGAAAACCTTGGTGCCGTCTTTTTGTGCTAGAAATGAAGAGTTTTCTTTGTTTTTCTCAATTGCATTAATGTACAAAACTATTATGGAACTGCTATATACATTTTCAATTATATGAATGGTGTTGTTCGTTTCTTACAGGAGTTACCTACGTTATTTTGAGGAAGAAAAGCCTCCTTGGCAATCCCAAGAAGTTTTGACGCCTTCTAAAAACACAAAAAAACGTAAAATGTCTGTGCGCAAAGTGAGCGACCTTGAGGTTGTTGAATGCTGTTGGAATTTGTTGAGAGCGGATTTTCAAACTTTTAGTACCAAATGGTGTTGGTCCAGCTTTCTGGACAAGTTTGCAGCATCAAAGGATGAACAAGTTGTGTGGTAAGTAATACTCAAAGGCAACATACACTACACTTTTTTGCATTTTACCCCGCATTTGCAGGCCCGAAACTAGCAACCGGAATAAGAATTAGAATTTGAATGTCACACTCCAAATGTGTAGCGCATTCTGGTGGAATCACGTTTCATTAACAGTGTGAAGTAATGTTAGCGTGGAGCATCCAGCGTCTTCAAAAAGCGATTTCCTGTTCAAAAACTCATCAAAACTGAAGAAGTGACAACAACAAAATAATGCCGTTGGAAATTAGGCATTAGTTATAGAGGAAGTGACCGCCAGTACTGAGATTTGTTGCCTTCGCAAGGGTTACCTTTTCACAATTTTCTTGCACTAAAGTGGCGTCAAGAAAAAATTAGAACGTGCTCTAAATCTCCCCACGAGCTTTAAAATGCTTCGCCAGGGTCCACCCTGGTCTATATCGGAAGGGGAGGAGGGGTGTGAAGAAGTTGACCTTGGGAAAATGCAGAAAAAGTGCCATTTTTCCACATCATGTGCGAAAATAAGAAGATGGGGAGAAAGTTCTCGTGTTATGGCTATGGTATCTTCTCAATTCCTAATGGACCATAGCTAAGCTAGCGCTGCTCAGAGTGCTGTTTGTTTACAAAACCCTTGTATTTGCCAATACGCTTTTTTGCTTCCTCACTACTGTATGAAGGGAAAGACTTACATCCCTACTCCCTACAGACGTTAAAAAAAGTTGTCCTCCAAAATAAAAGTTTCCACTTGTTTTTTGTGTTTCATAGCTTCTGACAATTTTGGTTCCTATACATCTGTTTGTTAGCAGGGTAGGTGCATAAGAATCATATTCATTCACGTTACCGTAATGAGGAAGCGATTTAGCGATTGGCTAGTTGAACTTTCAATATTCTGATATATCGACTGTTTCAGCTCATATCAACTGTTTTAGCGCAATTTTCAAAACATTCAAAACTGCCCAACCAACAATGGCACAGCATCGAATGATTGAACGGTACTCTAGGTAACCTTCCTACAACTGATATCAAGCGTCTCTAGTGATTAGTAGCATCGGATGTAACCTACGTATTGTTTACACGTTACCAAGGGTATGTTGCTCGAGGAAGTTGGAATTATTTCCAACTTTCTTGGTTTTGAGTTAGGTACCTGCTTCTACTTCCATCTGGAGAATTAAGAGTATGAAGAAAAGACTTTCGCGTTGTGAGAAAGTTGATCTAGTTGATTTAATAATATTACTAAAGAGGAAGCCCAAAATTTCCTTAAAAATGCCTAAATCTCTGCTACCGAAGAGTTTATAGGAACTCTTACCATTACAACTTAAGGACCATTAGGTTTAAAAACGGATAAATCCCCCTCGACTAACCATTTTCCGTTGCACAGTTTTCCCCATTTTTCTCAGCTAGTTGTCAACGAATTTTGATGCGGTTGGCGGGATTCTTCCTATTTTATCATTCTCTAGGGAGATGAGGTGCCGTTACGCCAATTCAAATTGCAAAAAAGGTCGTGAAACATTTAAAATTACAAAATTAAAACTATACATAGCTGATCCCCCTAGAGAATTGAATAACAATAAGAATGCCGCAAACTGCATCAAAATCGACCCAAAATTGGCTGAGAAAAATGGAAAAAACTAATTAAACCGTTCCTTGGTCCCGTAATGATATGTTTATCTTGCGTATCGATATCTATCCGATAAGTGTGGATATCGATTCTTTTCCCGTTGATATATCAATATTTAAAATATCGGACCTCTTTTCACTTTCGATGCCCATCTCTAAGCGATCGTACTGCTTATTTGATACTGAAAAAATATCGCTAGGTAATCAAAACCTCATGGTCTTGATTTGGAAGTTAGATTAGTTGGAACATTGTGAAACCGTAAACTAACTTGTTTTATTTATTTTTATTTTTTTTAGGGTGGCGTGTCAGTGCTTGGCCAAAGTCCTTGCCATGGACGAAACCACCAAGAAAGAGTTCATGTCCAAATTATTGACTCCTTCTAAAATTGATGAATATCAGTTACTCTATGAGAAATCTCTTGGTAACCAGATGTGGCTCCAAAATTCTCCTTCCAGTAAGTTCAATCCTTACATTTAGTACATGGACAAATCAATGTTACGTATTCTTGTACCTTTTTGCAATGGGCAATTATCGCGTACTAAGGGCCCTTTACACGAGCAACATTTCTTTGGCATTACATATACTGATTATTATTGGGAAGGAAAGTAATTGGTATTGAATTTATAATAATATATTATCTTCCTCTGATCTAAGAAAAGTGTAGTTAAGTAAAAGATGGAATTTGGACAGAATAGGTTGCTCTGAAGAATTTGGACCTAGTATTGTGCATGTGTACTGAACATAAGCCAATCCAGCAGGCCTTAGTCATCACCATGGACCTAGAAGGAGATGGACTGGGGGCATCCACCCCGCCCCTTCCAGTGTGTGCCAAATGTAGGTTGAGAGGGATCGTGGTGCGGTGGTCTAGGAGGGGAGCATTGGCGTGTGACCTCAGCAGTTGGTTGAGGGGTTCCCTTCGCAGGAATTGGACGAGGAAGCAGTGGGAGAGTGGGGGAATCTTCAAAGCTACGGTACTCAGGAGCTATGAATGAAAGAAGGCCACACCCTGATGCCCTCCTTCTCAACCCCTGCTCTAGATGTCTTCCAGATTCTGGCCGATTTTTCACTCAGCGGTCCATGGTCATCACTGTCTATTTACCGCACTATCCTGGAGCATAACGTGTTATTTATTCTTGAAGCAACATCATGATCGAATTTTTACTCTTTTCTAAGCTTTTCTTGAAGTCCAGATTTTGAAACGTATTTCAAAAGTTAGAGAAGGGATACTCAATTCCATAGGTATTCTTTTTGTACAACATGACATCATTAACTTTTGATTAAAAAAAAAAAAAGTCTGAAAACCACGATAATTGCCCATTGTTTTGCATTTGTCGAATTGGTCTACAAAATTGTTGATTCCAATTATCATGGTTTAGAAAGTCAAGATATCAATACAACCAAAAGAGAAGGTAGTCGAGTACCGCTGAATTCCACCAAAATGTATGCTGATTTTGGAGGAGTTCTTTTACCCATTTTCAATAAAGACCAAGTAAGTATAAAACGTTCATTATTATTCCATCCTTTATCATTGATATGAGTATGATTGGTTTATGATTTATGAATTATTACTATCTTCATACTAACATTTTGCGTAGTTTGTGCACAGTGAATTAAGTAATCATCTTCCATTATCAGGCATAATTAGAAAGCGAATACCCATGGTTTTTTCTCTTTAGCTTTTTCGGGTGGTAAATCGCGGTTTGACGTGCTAGGTTTGTTATTTATATGCTATTTTGAAGAATAAATTGGTCTTGTGAGGCCTGAGGGAGGGTGGATTGTCACTTGAAGGAGCAGAGAAAAACTACAGAGAAAATCCTCCAAAAAGGGCCATTAGATGAAACCACTATGATCTTTCACCCTGTGGGTCTTCATGTTCGTATTTTTCGATACTTTCATTTACTCATATGAAAAACTTTCCCGGTCAGGTGCAGGCTGGAAAATTAGTTCTAGTCAAATCAACGATATCGAACCTCAGAAGAATAGCGATTGGCGTTTCGACGAATAAAGCTGTAGGATTGATGGGGCCTGTGGGTTGTGGAAAATCCGCACTTGTCGAACATCTTGCGAATACAACTGGTGAGTCCTCCTATCGTGTTTTCCGTGATTTCGTAAAAATAATTTCATGTTTGTGCACCATTCCTATCAGGAAAATGAATTTTGCCTGTAAACATGATTTTAGGCAGACGGACAGACAGTGAGTTGTTGAACGTACAGCTCGGCGAAGAGACTGATTCTAAGTTGCTCCTAGGAACTTACAAGTGTACTGATGTGCCAGGCGAATTCATATGGGAACCTGGCATATTAACTAAGGTTAGTATATAGTTTCCCATTGTTTCCTCTGGAGTTTTGGTTAGTATGAATATTTTGTTAGAGCGATTGTAGTTATACACGGAGTACATGATTAGATAAACGGAATGTATGATCTGTTAGGTATGGATTTGTCACAGCTAGGGTTGATGGGAATATTTCGTTTCTCAGACTAAGTGTTGTATTATGTGTTGTTGTGTTGTAAAACAAGAAAGAAGCTATTCTCGGTTCATGTACTCAAAATTTGAGGGGTGTATGGAGATAATTTGTTTTCAAATTGCAAAAAATTATTCTCCAGGCTGTGATGGGAGGACATTGGTTATTGATTGAAGACATCGAAAGTGCAGCTAGTGACGTTGCAGCTGTTCTAGCGAATCTTCTGGAACACAACACCATCAACATACCTGGATACAGAGACAACGTACCTGCAGCACCTGGATTCCATTTGTTCATGACTCATAGGTGACTCTCCCTTCGTAATCTTCACTTTTGAGGATGATAACTCCTTCTTTTGTCACAATAAAGTATAAACCCGCTCCTTGTTCAGGTTGCTTCCCGGAGGATATGGACATCATCGGAAACAAACTACCGCTACAGAGCTTTTGGAAAAGCACTGGTTGCAAGTGAGCGTTGAACCTCTCAGCACCGATGAACTGATTCATATCATACAAGTTCAAGTAAGTTTCAGCCCCGCACATCTTCTATTACGTTTTCCAATCCGCTATGATATATTTGAATTAATGCGAATTTGTCTAGTTTCCACTTTTGAAAACGATTGCAAGTCGCATGGTGGCTGTCTACATGTTGTTTGCTGCTGGTGAACACGAAGGGGAGTCAAATCGTGCCCCGAGGCAAGCTGGCCAAAGACTAATATCTACCAGGTGATCTAAGATTTGTATATTTCGTCATCTAATCCATTATGATTTCAAGGAAAACCAAGAAGTTATCTTGTGACGGTATTAACGATGTTTCCTTGATTTTTTTCAGAGATTTATTGAAATGGTGCACAAGAGCTGAGCGTGGATTTGAAGTGACGTCACCCGAATCAGCTCTGAAAGTTCTTCAAGATGCTATCGATATATTCTGCTGCAGTTACAGTGACCTTGGTAAATAGCATCTTTGAACAACTAAATTCCATGTTCATATATTTGAATTGTTAGCTGTTGCTTGTGGAAGAGAATTGAGTTTCAATGTAATGCCATTTTCCCCAGCCTTTCGTTCCAAGATAGCAGGAGACATGGCAGCTTGTTTGGGAATTATTAAAACCAAGGCCGAATACTTCTGTAACCTCTACAAACCGAGCATTACTATTGATTCCAAGTCTTGCACTGCTGGACGTGCTAATCTAGTTCGTATTGAGTCTGGAAAACCTGTAACTTTGGACGAGTATGTATTTGTTCGGCTTTTGAAGTACTGATACCTTGGCTTCCTTGAAGGCTCTACCCTGCAAGTACCTTACTGTAACTACCCAAGGAGTTATCTATTTTGTCAATATAATGTATAACTAATGAAATTTACACGTTTTTACTCCACCAGGTTATCTGATAATTTGAGGTTTGCCTTGACTCGGGAATCGAGTTGTTTACTCGAAAGGTTAGGAGTCTGTTTAAGCCTGAACGAACCTGTCCTAATAGTCGGGGAGACGGGAACTGGTAAAACGACGACGATTCAGCTGCTTGCAAAGCACACGTCCCACAAACTGGTAGTCATCAATATGAACCAACAAAGTGACAGCTCTGATCTCTTAGGAGGGTGAGTAAAATTGTCAATTAATTCTCTAGCTTGAACATATCACGGTACCCCATTTGAAGTAGGTAGTTACTTTTGAATTTTTGGCCGGACTGGTAAGTAGCATTCATAGTGAATTACCATGAAATCCCCCTAGGGTAAAGGCACCAGTTATTGGCCGGTTAAGCATTTTTGGTGCTATTATCTTGTTGGAAATGGGTATTTTTCATTAAAATCCCTGTTGCCTTGGTTTTTTTAGGAAGCTTCTTTTAGGAATCTTCCAACAGTGCGATTCACTAGTAGTTTTTGTCAAATAAGTGGTATTTCAAGTTTTGTCCATAAAAACTGGAAAAGGTCAATTTTCGCTAGTTATTGGCCGGAT
>JAEMON010000008.1:15666119-15677788 GCA_030264115.1 Lygus lineolaris | reverse complement strand
AAGGTTCCACCAAACCAAGATTTTATTGCTCTGACCTCTAAATACACACGCAAGACCGTTTTTGCTCTTCTGCAATAAGTACGTACACAAAAACACGAAATTACTGAGAGCAGGCGTAATGAAAAAACTTATATCTAAACAACAGGTCATACAACACCTGTTGTGTCCACTGAAATACGAAGTGTCACGGTTTTCCAGGTAGGACACCTTGTTTTTTGCCGCGCGTCATGTCGACGCGGTTTGCGTCAACGCCAGAATGCTCTGACGCGTCGACGCGCGCGGCAGATTCACGTAGGACTCATCCTTATACAATTGAATTTCCAGTTTGCGAACACTGTGCCGAGGACTGCTTGTGGCCGCTGAGAACAAATGTGGTAACATGAATCGATCGCTATATGAAGCCCTCTGTTTAAGTTTCCTGACTCAATTGAACTCGACGTCTCATGCGCTTGTGAAGGACATGATAGCTGCGTAAGTCACATCTATGTAGCAATATAGGTACCAGCCTGTTGTGGATCTAGTTGTCAGGATCAGAGTGATTTATTGGACATTCTCATAAATTCACAGATTTGTACTGGATGCAGACACCAGAAAGAGCGTTCTATCACAACCCATTCCTGAGCCTAGTAAAGGAAACTATGTTTGCTTTGAAGGTTATTGGGTGGAGCAAGGCCATGTAGGCTCCAGAATTGACGAAAAGGTAAGTAACGTAATTAGCTGTTTAATTTTGCTTTACTTCATGGTTGAAAGATAGAAGCGGTGTGTTAGGTTTTTTTTTAACCGTAATCTATTTGTTTCGTAACTTTGATTCCAGTATTTGCTAACTCCAAGTGTGAGAAAAAATCTGTGCGACATAGCGAGGTGTGTGTCGATGTCAAATCACCCAATATTAATCCAAGGTGAAACGTCAGTTGGCAAAACATCACTCATCACGTATCTGGCAATGGCTGCTGGTCACAAGTGCTACAGAATCAACAACCACCAGCACACCGATCTTCAAGAATATGTTGGAACATACTGTGCTGATCCTGCTACTGGATCGTTGGTTTTCCGTGAAGGTATTCTACCCTAAGAGAAAAAAAACTCTAACGCTCGGGATTTTTAGGGAATGGGGAACTTGCATGGGTAGGAATTTTGCAGTTTGAATCTCAAAATCTGATTCAGTGCCCTTCGAAACCTCATGTTGCCAATTTTCAGCTTGAAATTACTTGAAAATGAGTTGAAAGGTACCCCTCATTTAGGTTCCACAAAAGGGGGGTCGGTGACGTCAGTTAAGTTCAAATTACAAAATCGGAGAAATTACTTTTAATCGTCGAGTACCCCTTACATAGCACCTTTTTGGAAAGCCCTCATTAAGATCTTTCGAATTACGAAATAAAAAAAATCATCCAAGTTCCCCATTTCGCTCTTGCCACATCTAAGGGGGGAAATTATGGTTCAATTAGAGCACTTTATGGGGCGAACCGTACTACCCCAGAGTTCCCGATATTCCCCAAGACACTCCGATCCCCTACCCACCCCTGTCTTCCAAATAAAATCACTTGTAGACTTGTAGAGGATAAAGATTTCATTGGTTACGTCTGTTGTTCCAGGTGTCTTGGTGGAAGCCATGCGTAATGGCCATTGGATCATTCTCGACGAGTTGAATCTTGCGCCCAGTGAGGTCCTCGAGGCTCTAAATAGAGTACTCGATGACAACAGAGAGCTCTTCATCACTGAAACTCAAGTCACTGTGAAAGCTCACCCAAGTTTCCGACTCTTTGCCACCCAGAATCCACCTGGGCTGTATGGTGGAAGAAAGGCAAGTTTCACCTAGATATGTACTAATATTCATATGCGAAGCTATCAAATATCGTCCTTGAGGGGAGTTGTTGTTTTTTATTACAGAAAGTGATTGTAGGTAACAACGAAAATTAAACAAGTAGATGTAATAATTATAAAAATTCACCACATTAGAATCCTTCGCAGTCAACATGGCCCTCTTTCTCCTGTAAAGTTACCATTTTCGACTACGTTTCTAACGTTTGCGGGCAATCTCAGATGATCTCCAATTTTTTTATTCATCGCCTCCGTGAAAAACCCCAGTTGGGTTTCCCTCAGAACTAGAGTGAATGTGAATAATGATGAACTACACGAAGGAAATTTTTTGCAACTTACTGACTAGCTGTATTATGTTATGATGCATAGAAATATTTTTGTCATCATTTGGTAATGGAGAACTTGCATGGTTTTTTTATTTCGTAATTTGGAAGATCTTAATGATGGCTTTCCGAAAAGGTGCTATATGAGGGGTATCCGACGGTTGAAAGTTACCGAAAATGGTTCTTGTAATTTGAACCTGACGTCACGCGCTCCCTTTCAACCCGTTTTCTGGTCAAACCAGTCGTAATTTCAAGCAGAAAATTGGCACCAGGGGGTTTTGAAGGGCGCTGAATCAGGGGGTGAATCAGGAACTCCATAGAGTTCAAAATGCAAAATTCCTACCCATGCAAGTTCCCCATTGGTAATGAGTTGTGCAACCTGCCGATAGAAATTCAGCGAAATTCCCTCGTCATCCGACTCAAATTCGGACTTAGACATGGACCGGGTTTACCTTACAGCGTTTTTTGAAAGATTTGTCTGTGGCTGAAAAAATGAAATACTCTTCAAACACTGTGAACCCAAAAAAGACACTAAATGTTCATTATTCTTAATAAAGTAGAGACGAATAGACTGAATTACTTACCTTTGGATTTTATTAAATTTTGAGTGATTGTTGATTTTCAGATGTTGTCGAGGGCTTTTCGTAATCGGTTTGTAGAGCTTCATTTTGACGAAATTCCTCCTCCTGAGTTAGAGAACATTCTTCAACATCGTTGTAACATGCCTTTATCTTATTGCAAGAAACTGGTGGCTGTGATGCTTGACCTACAAGTGAGACCTTTCAACATACTCAATCACTACCATTAAAATTGTTTATCTACCTTACTAAAATATTGACAAAATGATCACATTATTTATGGGGAATACCCCATTGAATTTGTTTCACTAGTGGAACTAATCCTTAAGATTTAATTACAACCGTTAAAAGTTGTGAAATGGCTATCATTGGCTTCACGCCTTATGTTAACAAATAGGTGCAGCGGAGAGGTAGCGCCACTTTTGCTGGTAAACTGGGTTTCATAACTCTCAGAGACCTCTTTCGATGGGGAGAACGTTATAGGCTGGCACAATCCTCCGACCCAGGGAAATACTACGATTGGGACCAACACATCGCCGATGAAGGCAAGGCTCTGAATGAATTACCTTATTGCTGATTCACTAATTTTCATTATTTTGTGAACAAATCTTCCATATGTCTATATTGTTGTCTACTAGGATATCTTGTACTTGCGGGACGAGTACGAAAAAATGAAGAGAGTGAAATCATCAGAAGTGTGCTTGAAAAAAGGATCAAGCGAACTGTCAATGTGGACAAGCTATTTACACGTGAGTATTAATACAATTTATTGGTACGTGTGGGTAGATTTGCGCGTTTGAAACCTTATTTTATTTTTAGCTGCTAACCTACTGTAGCAGCACAAGAAATTACAGCCAGCTCTATATCGCAGATCCCTTCTTCAGAAAGAATGACCTCAAGATTAATAGCATCTCAGCAAACATTTTTACCTACCTATTTGATTTTCAGTTACCAGCGATACCTCTGTAGTCACCAAGCACATTCTGGGGAAAATCGTTGGGCCACCTTTACCTGAAGAGTTCCGCCATATTGTTTGGACTTACAACTTGAGAAAAACTGCAGTATTGGTCGGTAAGTTTGCCCTTCCGATCAATAGTAAAATTTGAAATTCGTAGGAGAGGTGAAAAGCACGTAGAGTTGCACAGTTTCTAGATTTCTACTTAATAAATATCCATAATAAGTAATTATTAACATTACCTAACGTTTTTTAACATTTTCTATCTCAAATTCGTGTTTAATTTTTTTTATCTGGTATTTTTTACAAAGCTGAAACAATTTGAAAAATAAAATGAAAAGCAAATTTTCAATGTTCTTTTTTTAACCTATTTTTAGTGGTTTTTGAACAATGACAATTTTTTATATTTGGTGGGTCATTCTTGAAGAAAAATGTTCGCTGATTCAAAATGTGCCTATATGTGTTCCTAACATGGTAATTTTCTATGAAGTCCTCAAAACCGCGGTTTAAGCTACTTTTCCCCTTGATCAGGTCAGAATTTGCCCTCTAAGACTGCTCCTAAAATTCTGGCCAACGAATTCATCCTTCTTTTGATATTTTGACATTTTGTCGCAGTTATGTCACTTCAGGAATCGATTGGTCTAAAAAGGATTTCCAAAAATTGCATTCTTACCAACAACTTCTCAGCTTCGAAAATTTGCTAAAACGCTGCAAATGGCTAGTCGTCGTAGAATTGTATGGCCCCATTTGATCACTGTTAGCGATACGTAATATTAATATTAGTTTTTCCGCATGCATAACAGAAGTTTCATTCTGGTGGCCAACTGAGGTACCTAGACCATTATATTTTTGATAAAGTTATTCTACTTTCGTAGGAAAGGCAATCGAATTCTGTGAACCGCTTCTATTGGTTGGGGAGACTGGTTGTGGTAAAACCACAATTTGTCAGCTGATCGCTGTCGTGCAGCAACAGTTGTTGTATTCTGTCAACTGTCATCAACATTCTGAAAGTTCAGATTTTCTTGGTGGTCTCCGACCAGTAAGGGACAAGGTATGAAAATAATCATAATAATACAATGACGCAATGTTTTTGGCCATACGTAGTCTAATTTCACTTATATGCTAATTAATATTCCATTTCAGGTTGACGAGAAAGGAAAACTCTTTGAGTGGGTTGATGGTCCTTTGATTATGGCTGTAAAGGATGGCATGATGTTCCTAGCTGATGAAATATCTTTGGCTGACGACAGTGTTTTGGAAAGACTGAACTCATTGCTAGGTAAGTTGAACACTCTCCTCTTATGAGAGTGTTTTCTCGATGGTGTACAGACATTTATCCATGGTATTTGTTTGTATTGCTAATAGCGGAGTCAGTTAGTTGAAAATATCTTGGATTATCATCTAATTGATTTACTTTGATACAAATCAGTCAATTGATCAATCAATTAAGACTTTATAACTGCTTCGAGTCCTCGATTTAGGTGAGGTTTTGGCATGTTTGAAACGTTTCACGTGTTTCAGAGCCCGAACGAAGATTGATGGTTAGTGAAAAGGGCAGTGACGAGGATGTAGACATTACAGCGGCTCCTGGGTTCAGATTTGTTGGCACTATGAATCCAGGAGGTGACTACGGGAAAAAGGAGCTTTCGCCTGCACTGAGAAACCGTTTGACGGAGGTCTGGTGTGAAGGCCCGACTACAGACGAGGACTTATCCGCTATCGTAGAGCACAATGTTCGGCCTGGACTTTCTCTTGGGAACCAAGAAGATGGCAGCTCTGGTATTGGCAGAGCTCTGATTCAGTTTTTGAATTGGTTCAAAATAACCGAAATAGGAAAAAGGTGCTTTAGTCTAAAATGTATATTTGAAATATACGTGTATGGTATACGCAACACTTTACTTCTCACTATTAGTTTTCATCCCTCGGCTAAACCGGGTCGCTGTGGTCTTCTGATCCTGAATCAATGGGAATCATAAATATTGTTCAAACTGATCTACTGTGATTTTCAGAATTGGTGTGAGCGTGCGCGACGTCCTGACATGGGTGAGGTTCATAAATCTTGTTGCCAGCAACAATGAAGACAATGGAACCATTGATGTTGCCACAGCCTATGTACACGGAGCTTGTCTTACACTTCTTGATGGGATAGGCACGGCTACAACTGCTACTGAAAAGTAAGTTTATATTTTTTCAAATTACTTTATCAAAGTTATGGTCGTTCTCTCTTCTTTATCAATGGCTGGCGTAATTGGTTTCTGTTACAGTGAACTGTAGTAATTCAAAAGCACTGATGAATGAGTGACTTGAATTTCATTGCTTTGGTGGTCAATTGGGTAGGGAACTGCACCTACAGTACATAGATTAGATAATCTACGTATACATCATACTGTTTTTCCACTTTTTAGTGTGGATGCGTTAAAAATATTCCGATCTTCGTGCATCGAATTCCTCTTCAAACAAGTCGACACAGCTTTGGGTTGTGACCATTCTCCAGCCTTAGAAGTCCTTATGAAGCCCGAATCCCTGAACCTTGAAGTGGTTTCAACCCCTGAAAAGTTCGGTCTTCACCCTTTCTACATAAATAAAGGTGAATAAATTGATATTTCAAATAAATTACTATGATTTTGCCTGGAAGTCATGAAAAGTCGCCTTGAATCGATTAATGGACTTACGTAACTCGTTCCTACCCTTCATTCTAGTTCCAGGTGCTGAAGCTGGCAATTTGGGCTTCACTTTCGAGGCACCTACCACTTGCTTGAACACACTTCGACTTATCCGATCTTTGCAGATCCCTTCTAGAGCGATCCTACTTGAAGGCAGTCCTGGAGTTGGGAAAACCTCAATTGTCACTGCTCTCGCAAAAGCCACCGGTCATCAGGTAAAACAACTAATTAAGGATACTTGTTTTCATGGAGAAATTTGCATTCTAAACCTGATCTTTCTTTATTTTTGATTTTAGGTTACAAGAATAAATTTGTCCGAACAAACAGACATTTCAGATCTATTTGGCGCCGATTTGCCAGTGGAAGGTGCCAAAGGGGGGACATTTGCTTGGAGGGATGGTCCTTTCCTGAAGGCTCTCAAACAAGGACAATGGATACTGCTGGACGAAGTTAGTGAGATTATTTTGTATTTTCGCAGATGTAACAAACCCAAAGAACCATCACCATCAACCAACACCATCCATCATCCATACATCATTTCTTCCATAATTATGCAAACCGGCATGATTTCAATTAAAAAAAACATTGTACCTATTTTACAGTTGAACCTTGCTTCCCAATCAGTTGTTGAAGGTTTGAATAGCGTTTTGGATCATCGAGGTGAAATATTTGTGCCCGAATTGGGTCGTACTTTTCACATCAAGGCGGATTCAACTCGGCTATTTGCCTGCCAGAATCCTCAAAGGCAGGGCGGTGCTAGGAAGGGACTTCCTCTCTCATTTCTCAACAGGTTCACCCAAGTAAGTGTGTGCTAGACTATTCATTGATCCGAATTTCATTTTTTCCAAGTTTTAATTATTCGACCAATTAAGTTCATCGAGGTTGATGACTATTTTCTCTCAATTTGATGTTTGGTGTTGTCAGGTGTTCATGGAACCTCTCTCGAAAGATGACCTCCTCGTCATAGTGAGAGGGACGCATCCTGAAGTTGACTCTGACCTCATCAAAAAGATGGTGGAACTAACGGCGCAGCTGAACGACATGACCAAAACAGGCTCTTGGGGGTCGTCAGGAGGTCCCTTCGAGTGGAATCTTCGTGACCTGAATTTCTGGATTGAGTCCTTTTCTGCGCTTTATGGTCATCAAAATCCTGGTGCTTTCGTTAAAACAATTTATGCTGATCGATTGCGAAAATCTTCTGAGAGGCAAGATGTAAGTTAACCGATCTATCAGTGCCAGATTGACGTTGTTATTCTAGTCTCTGCATCTACATAAATATTCTGTTTGTGACCAACTTGATCTAATTGCAGGTTTTGGACTTGTATGAGACCATATTTGGTCCTGAATACCCACTGGTCAGCGACAACCCACCTGTGATACTAAACAACCAAAATGTGCTAATCGGGGAGGTGTCTCTATCACGCACCACTTCCAACGGTGGGAAAGATTCATCAGTAGATTCCAGCAACTCCCTACTGGTTCTCCGCCATCAAATCTCGACTCTGAGATCTCTCGCGCTATGTGTGCGCATGGGTTGGCTTTCAATTTTGGTTAGTACCTTCTCTCCTCCAGTTTCACTCTCCTAAACGATTACTTTTCAACATGGAACATATTTTTACGGAGGTAAACCGGGTTCAAGACTTTGAGCGTAAACTTTCAGCTTGCGTCACTACTTTCCCGCTTATACTATACACCGTCACCCCTCCCAACTACTCCCTTTTTCCGGATGCCAGACCATCCCCCCATTCCACTTCTCGCTTCCACCTTTGACATTCCTAGCTGTTCCTTCTCAAAGTGCTCAGTGGAAATCATTTATAATTTACTTTTTCTACATATCTACACATCCTCTGTTATTATGTGCCTATTCGAAAAACATGTTCCATGTTTCCTTGCTTTGATCCTTGATTTAAACTGTGATCCCCCAGATTTCATTCGACAATAAATTTACCATCATCAACACAAATCATTGGCAGCTAGACACCCCCTACAGCAACTTCTTTTATTTATTTATTTAGTTTTTCATAATTTTTCACTCCTGCTCGATTTTGCAGGTTGGGGACAGTTATTGTGGAAAAACGAGTGTGTTGAATACGCTCGCCCATCTAGCTGGAAAAAAGATGTGCAGTATACCAGTAAGCTCGGCCATGGACACTACTGAGCTTCTAGGTGGTTTTGAACAGGTACTTGAATGAATTCGAGGGTGTAATTATAATTTATCACTCTGTCTCTCGATCTTCTGTTGATCGAGCAGAAGATTAAAGAACAGCATTTTCATTAAACTGTGTTCCAGACCGACTACGGACGCCATTTGGATTCACTATATCAAAAAGTCCACGCAATCGTTACTCGCGTTGCAAGATTCCATTCATTGCAAGCCAATTTCGACGAGGCTCATCGTTTGCTTCAAGTATGGCGAGAGAGTAATCTTAAGACTAACCAGAGTGAGTTTTGTATCCATCATCCCTTGATTTGAAGTAACACTTCAATGCACACTTCTGAATGCAATTTCGGGCAAACTTTACAGTTCACTGGTTACAATTGTGGTATTTGTGCCTTATGCCGACCTTTTTTTTTTTTTTTAGGTTGTGAAGAAGTCTTCACTCTCGACAAAGCTTTGTTGATTACGAAGAAGAGGATTGAAAATTTACGAAGAGTTCTGAACCTTTTGAGTCAAACAGAACACCGTTGCAATGGGCGCAGTTTGTCTCGCATAGTGACGACTTTGAATGAGCTGAGCGAAAATGTTGAGAAACAAAGTTCTCTAACAGCTGGAAACTTCGAATGGGTTGATAGCATTTTGGTAAAGGTATGTTTCAGATTTTGGGTTGGATGTACATCATCAACCTTGTTCCTGTAAGAGAACAGTTTGTCCAGTCTGGACTAATGGTCAAAGTTTTCATCAAAACCCAATAATATCCTAAAACTTGGGCCTGTCGCTTTTTGGTTTTCGGCCTTTCGTTTGAAATAGCATTGCATTCTTGGATATCGAAGGACAGATAGGTAGATAGCTTTCTATCTCGATAGTTCTTACTTACGCCTACCTGAGATACGGGTTCACGACCCTACACGTAAGGGCACGTCTCATCTCTGAATGGGATTTTGAAGCCATTTAGCTCCTTTTTTGTTGTTTTGATACCTTTTCCTAAATAACGTGTCTTTGTCCACACACGAAATTCAACAGTGTCTGGAAGAAGGGAATTGGTTGGTGGTAGACAACGTCAATCTGTGCAGTGGCGCAGTTCTTGATCGCCTCAACGGTTTGCTCGAACCAGATGGAGTTCTGGTGCTTGGAGAGCGTGGAATCCGACCAGATGGGGCAGAAGTTGTCATAAAACCTCACAAAGACTTCAGGATTTTCTTTACGTTGGACCCAGCTCGTGGCAATATTTCCAGGTAATGTCACATTTTCTTTTATATTTCACTTCTTATAATGTGTGTTATCATCTGTGTGTACCTGGTTTGTTTCGTTCCTTGCAGAGCCATGAGGAATCGTGGTATTGAAATATACGTTGAACGGCTAGCCAGTGACATTTCACTACCACAAGTCCACCATTCTAGATTCTCATCACGACTCGATTTATTGTCTCTCCTCCGCCACATGGGTTTCACTTCCAGTGCTCAAGCTCAAGCTTTGCTCCACATTCACTCTAAATTAACGCAACAATGTGCAGGTTAGTCGACTGGGATATTCATTAGCAGAAAGATGGTCGATCGCGTTATTATTATTCCTAAAAATATAAAAGTATCTACGAAAAAGGGATGATTTCCACTGACGATATTCATTGATGATTTGAATAAATTTGGTTGATAATCCAGTTTATTTTTCAGGGTATGAATCTCCACACTTGGGCTATTTGATGGATGCTGCATTTCTGACACTCCAAAACTGGAAAAGAGGACAACATCTCGTCTCAGTTACTGAAAATGCATTCTCGGATGTGTACATCAAATCTAGAACAATGAGTATTGAACAGAGATTGAAGCTCACGAGTGCTCTGTGTGATGCAATCAGTGATGTCAAAAGTGACCTGACTTCTGAAAGTGTTAATTTCATGGATTGTTTTGGTGACACCATTATGCTTCAAACATTGAAGCTGGACGAGAATTCGGTTTTCGAATGTTTGAAACACCAAGGTGGCCTCATCCACGCCGTTATGAATCTATTTAAAATGGTTACTCTATCAGACACTCTTTCAAAGAATCTTTCTTCTTACACGTTGTCGGATTTTGAAACTTTGAACGACAACAACAGTGGTAGTGATCACAGAATTTTGGATACTCTGCCTTTCCTAGTCATAGCATTCTATAGTTTTGCGTCGTCGAACGACGTTGATCTTCGACACGCTTGGATCCAACATCTGGCGGACTCGTCACCTAAAACAGGAATTACCCAGATGATATACGACAAGATTCTCCTCATATCTGACGTGGTACGCGGTGTCCTAAAGACTGGATTACCATCATCAAGTTTGCCTTGGGACCCACGACATTTGAGTCGACTGCCTGTTGGGGACTACTCTTTACAAAACAGGCTTCACGCTCTCATTTGCTACAAAATTGTGCAGGCTTGTGACACTGATGAGTCTACTCTGAGCGACAGAAAAATAAACTGGAAATCGATTACGATTATCCAATACTCCAATGCCATAAAAAAAGGTTGAATAACATATTATTTAATCGTGTTCAAGCTTTTAATTTTTATTTCTAGTTGATTTATATTGCTTTATTATTGCTTCACGCCCTTCAACATTCAGCTATGTGGTATTAGAATATTCACCGTGTTCCACTATCCATCCATTCATTCTGTTCCTCTGATTACAGGATTGATATCGGATCTTCCCACTAATCTTGTCATCGTATGCGAAATAACGAGACTGTTCGAGATTTTGGAAAAAGTCATTGTCCACGTTTTCAACTCTCCCAAAACTTATTTCACCCTGGAACGTTGCTGGGAGTGGTTGCATAAAGTCGCTTGGAAATTTCGCCTTCTGAACATGACCAAACGACGACTGTTTTCTATTCCCCCCACGCACTCTAGCACATTGCCACCCGTGAATTTCGAATCCCTGAATTACCTAACTCAGCACTACAAATGGTTCAGAAAACACACTCTTCCGATGCTACTGGAATTGGCAACATACGATGTCACTGTGTACGTTGTCTTTATAAATGATTTAACCTGTGTCTAATAACATAAGTAGGCATTCAAGGAATGGGGAACTTGCATGATTAGGAGTTCAGCGTGCCCTTCAAAACCTCCTAATGCCAATTTTCAGTTCGAAATTACAGCTGGTATGCCCAGATAACTGGTTTAAAGGGAGCGCGCGTCAGT
>JAEMON010000008.1:15654730-15665922 GCA_030264115.1 Lygus lineolaris | reverse complement strand
TTATCGATACCACGTGAAGTCTGTACCTATCTCTTATTGAGAAAGCTCACAACTTATTGTTGTTAACAGTGAGAATGACGTCAACTCTCTCATGACTTTGATCGACCTCATTGACAATTCGATTGACTTGGGTAAGATCCACTTGATACCCTTGTGCCGTCAAGTGATGAAATTAATGGAACAGCCCTCTCCCATGAAGACAACAGAACAGTGCGATCTCTCCAGAAAAATCCACCAGTAAGCATTTTGGACTAAAATCGTATTTGCTGATGATTAATGGAATCCTCTTTTATTGCATGTTATACAAATCCAGCACATCTCTGCAGATGCAGCATAGATGTTTTTGACATCAATAACTATCGAGCTCCCAATTACCAAATTCAAGCAAGATGAACCCTCTTGTTCCAGACTAGAAGACAGCGTAAAGTTCTGGAAACTTGATCTTTTTGGTCTGGATGCTTCGTCAAGTGACTGCGGATTTCTTGCGTCGACTAAAGGCCAAGAGTGTAGGCAGAAAATGATTGCATGCTGTGAACAAATCTTCGGAAACTGTGATATTATTCAAGGTAATTAATAATCTTACAACTTTATAGGTGATGAAATCCTTTTACGTCTTGGTCTCTGGAAAACAATATTGTGGTTGTAGGCGGTGTAACTGCTGGGGAGCTGGAGACAACTTTTGAGACGGCCAGACATGATATTACTGGGGAGAGAGAGCGGAGCGTTGTTCGGATGTGGCCGATCTTCGAACTAGTGGCTCTCCGTTTGAACTCGGCTCTGCGTAGTACACTTAGCCAGTCGTGGGGTCCCAGCACTGAAGAGTCTCTTAGAAACACTGAATATGCGGCATCCCTCAGACAATCGCTCGTCGATTGGTTCAAGGCGACAGGCTGCATCGCTCCGACCAGTGTCGGGATTATCAAGTCTGGACTAGAACTATCCAATGACAGCTCGCAGAATTTGTCTTCTGTCATGCTTCACCTCACCGCCCACATGCATTCTAGTTTCGCAATCCACGGGCCTTTACTTTTCCTTGAGTGGGAACAGAACACTGTTATGGAAGACGACAATCTGAGCAGTGCTAAAAAGGTGAGCAATCAACTTATCATAGATTTGTCCCCTTTGTTAATTTTCGAGTATTTACTATTTGATTTATCGTGTTTTGGTTTTTATTGCAGAATGAAGTTTATCCTCAAGATCCTATGTTAGCAATTTTCTTAAGTTGCATCGTCAATAAATTGAAAAAGACATCTTCATCTGAGTCATCACTGGCTTTAAAGTCGCATAGAAACACAATGGCGATGATTCAAAACCTCAGGACAATGCTATGGAGAAATGTGCCAGTTCTTTTTTCCAACTCGCTCAAGTCTTGGTAATTTTCATTTCAATTATTCTACCACATTATAATTTTTTTTGAATTTCCCCAAGTTGGGTTGTAATTTTTTTTTTTTTTTAATGTGTCAATTGAATTCCGTTTGTTGTTGCAGTCTAAATGAGGAAGTGTTTTTGAAAAACTCCTATTCGAAACTCCTTCAAATTCTGTCATCCTGTTTGAAGGTTGAGGGAATCTCCAGTGTCGATGCAATTTGCAAGGCACTTGTCGCTCTCAATTTTGACTCCGGTAAAACCAAAGGGCACAGGTGTGATTCTTTCGTCGTTCCTGTAGTTGATACTTTGAAATCCCTCGAAAATACTCTTGGTGCTTGGCGAAGGCTCGAAATGGACACCTCGGAATGGTGGATCTGTGTAGGAAAATGTTGGTCCCTCATCGGTTACATTCACCTGACGTTTTTCTCCAATTTGGAACTTATCGATCCTGTTCACAAGGAAGCTATGAAAAGGCAGTATCGTTTGGAAGAGGTGAGTTACTCTTTAGTTTAGGATTTTTATTAGGTAGTGGTTCAGTAGTTATTCGAATTGATTGATGCAAAATAACCAGTGCCATTCAGGTACCTACACCATGAACTTCACAATTTTGTTTCAGTTGAAAGAATTGAAGGTACTGCTATGTGTGCTAGAGTTGACACGAGCTGTTGTTGGAGCCACAGGAACATGGCCCCTCAAAGAACAATATGAGTCCAAAATTATTGAATTAGAAGCTAGAAAAGAGTGCCAGGAAGGAATTGCTGTTCGACCATATCCATCTCGCTACAACAAAATCACTACGGTAAATTGATGATTTAATCTTTTTATTTCTTGTAAATGAATAATTTCGACGAGAGCTATAAGAATTACCTATTCGAATGACTACAATTTTAGGAACTCAAAAGCTTCATGGAAAGTCTATTCGCTCATGAGAAATTCCGAGACATCACTTCTCGGCTGGATGTTAGTGATAACGATGCAGAAGCTGCACTCAGAACTCGAACTGAAGTCAGTAGCTGGTTGATGTCCGTGAGGAGTTTCCATTACAGACTCAAAAGTCAGTACTATGCGAGCTACCCTGATGTGGTCACTCCAGCTCTTCTTGCATTGTCTCAGGTAAATTAGTGTTTTTCTCTGTTTTTCTTGTAGACTTTTGTTCAGATGTTAGACTTCTTGTTGTAGGTTTACTCTATGTGGTTATTAACTCAGTCGCTTCCAGGTGCTGAATGTATGCAGAACTGTGTTATTTGGTGATCTCTCATACATATAGATACCGGTATCCACAAAAAATTTTTTTTCTTTTGTAATTTCCACCATTCGTTGCAGTATCAATGAATGTTGGATACTGGATGTTGTTGTCAAGGCATCCATCCAAATTTCAGAGCAGTGTCCAGGAGCAAAAGAGCTAACAAAAAAGGTCATTTCCAGCATGCGGCGGTGCTGGTTCAACCTCAGAACCTTCTGCGCACTCTTGTTGACAATTTTTTCATGAGAGCGTGCGCTGGAGGTTCTGCACAGCTAATATTCGAGTTGAACCTGCACCACCGCTAGTTGGAACAGACCTATTGAATGCTCCCTACTGCCTTTGATTGAAATCGTGTCTATCCCTGCCACTTCAAGTTTTCTTTTCAGTTTCACCCAGTATAATGTAATGTCAAGGATCCCTAGCCAAATGTACCCAAAGTCCCAGTCTTGTCAAATAATACCTATAATATGTTTCTAATATGTATGTTGCAAGGTATCGCAACTATTCGGTTTTAATGCAGTTCATTGTTTTACAGGTAATTTGGGGTACAGACATGGCTTTATCTAATATGGACAAAAGTATAGTGAAACGACAGCTGCGGGGTGATATACCTATTCAACAAATATTAGGTCTCTTGTTGTCCATCACTGACATTTCATCCTCTACTTCGCTTATTGATGTTTGCTGTTCATCAACTATATTGACTTTGCTGAAAAAAGCTGAAGATGGATCGCTTGCCAAGAAGTCCCGATCTCAGGATGAAAAAATCAGGTACCACTTAATAATCGAGAGTATTTTGAATTATACGAGATAAGCGAGTTCTTGCAGGGTTCCGAGAGTAGAGTGCACTGCATATAGGCGAGGGAGTGCTCCTGCATATCGCTTGGATGTCATTATTAGTGGAGTTGGCTTGTCACATGGATAAAGCCAACTGAATTGAAAAGGCCCCGATTAGACTCATGACACGAAAATCCATTAGTTGAAGACGTCTGTGAAATGGACTGACCGTAAAAGCTTCGACTGAATAAAATGGAGTGGTGATTATGAAAATGACTCCAGGATTAGCATCTGATTTGCCTTCTCCAGTAAGATCCTAGGTACCTTCTCAGAAATCCAACTCACCACTCGGAGTAGGGATGCGAAATCGGTCAATCGATTTTGAATATCGTTTCTCAACTGAAAGCTTGAAATCGATTGCACCAATTAGTCGGATGAAAAAGATGGAACTTTCAATGGGTGCATGAGAAATAAAATGATAACGGTGGGGTCATTCAAGAATTTAAAGGTTCCATTCATGCAGCATGAGTTCATGGGCGAATTTTCAAAGAATGATTTTAACCGATTTGGTGGGTGATTCCTATAGGAAATTTCACGCGGATTCCGAATATACCATATTATGTTCCTTTGTTTAATATGGTAATTTACACCAAAAACCTCAAAAAAACACTTTTTTTAAAGCGATTTTTGACTAAATTTTCAAAATTTGACCCTTTGGAGTACTTCACAAATTGTAGCAACGAACTCATCCTTTCCTTATATATAACCATATCTACATACAAAAAGTGTTAAAATCTCAGGAATCGTTTTCGAATGGTCTGAAACGGATTCCCATAAAGAAAATTTCCAAAACTTGGCATTACTAAAATTTTGAAGCCATCACAATAGCTTCATTTTCTATGAAAATTCGGCAACAACTTGCTCGGTTCGGATTTTCCAGACTGTTTCGGATTTTTTTTTTTTTTTTTTCGCAATCGATTTTTGAATACCAAAAATCTATTTCGGGCTAAAAATCAGAGCAGTCAATCGATGGCAACAAATCTAATATTGGAGGTGAAAACCCGATTTATTTATTCAATCGAAAATCGATTTGCATCCCTAACTCAGAGGGTGGCAAGAACTCATTATTGAATCGATTTTATAAATCGTGAGTTCAGATACAATAGGTACCTACTGTTTCAACTTTCCTACTTACCTTAATGATTTCAGATTGTCCAAAATATGTATGCGCCTTGTCAAATCGCTGAAAGACTCCTCCAAAGAAGAATCACTCCACAACTATGTCTTCAGAGTCCTTGAGTTCGTTGTAGACTCATGGGAAAAACTCCAAGAAGAAAATAAAATAAAAGTTGCGCAAGAGCAAAGTATATACATCAACAAGTGAGCATTGTTCGGATTGTCTTATGTATTAGTTTCATAGTAGTCCTTTCTTCTTATTTACAATTTGGTCATAAAAAAAATACTATGGGTGGAGCTGTAGATGTTCGTACGTACTATAGATTTACCACAAAAATATGGAAATATGGGTTGGCGTTCATTTTGTGGTACACCTATAGGTTTCCTGATTTTTAAATTGGTTTCCAGAGTCTGCTATTCCATTTTCAAAAAAATATTATGCATGGTTGATAATTTATCCAATCACCCTCCACCCTTTCTGAAAATCACTTTGATATGAAGAACTGGATATTGCTGACTTTTGTGAGCTTAGGTACATAGTGACACTGTCTGCATTTGTCTCTTGTACATGTGGTACAAGTACAATACCAATCTTGATAATTAGTAAGTGCTAAAAAAAAAATTATCAACTGCCTCTTTCTTCAGGTTAACTCCCATTCAACAAGAAGAAGAAGAAAGAAAGAATGAAGTGCGTCAACTTTTCCCTGTCACAAGGGAACATGATTTTGGTGATCTTGAAGGGCCAGACAACCTGGAAGACGTTGGTAAACCTTCTGAAAAACCAGAAGAAAAAGAAAGCGAAAAGATTGCACTTTGTATTGAAGATGTTGAAGAAATTTGTGATATCCACCGTGATATTGTTCGCACGTCTGTCCAAACTCCTTGGTTCATTGGGGGTCACGGCGCCAATGATTCTACATTTCATCCGTCACTTTTGAATGACAGGTAAAACTTGTTAGCTGCTACTTTCTACGAAATTTAGATTTTTGTTTGGGACAGGTTGGGCGAATGGACTATGGCGCCATCCCCGCGCTCATCTTCATTGACAATCTTCCCCAGGTTCAGTATCCTGAGTTCAAAATACCGCTGAACACCGATCAAGACCCCCAAAAAGTCGGATTAAGTAGATTCCTATAGATGTCTACCCAGAAGAGTAACAGAAAGTCACAAGTTGAAAGTATAAGATGTTGAAATGACAGATGGATGTTGATTGTGAGTGTTATATCATCCACTCGATGGTGCTGCCTGTGGCCAAATTTTGCAACTATTGGCTTAGAAACAATGAAAAATAATGCTTCGATCGCCTAATATTGTGAGCTAATAGAAGAGGTGTTGATCACATGGTGGCTGATCCCAAGTGGCGTAGCAGAATCCTGTTGTAATTTCTGTTATATTTTTATAATTCCGGATTTTGTATGTTGTTCCAATCTATTCTTATAGTTGTTTACTCAGCCGCATAGTCGCTACTTTCTAGGTTGAATCCACCTTGTTTGGGATTATTCCGCGGGATATCCCCATCTTACATCGCTATATCAATCAAATTCAAATACATCATTTCATTATACCCACTATTCTCCACCTTGTCTGTCGTAATGCTCTTATGATCGAATCTTGTGCTCTTATCGACAAATTATTTCTAAAAGTGGTGAATCAAGTGCATCGTTTTTTCAATATAAGTTCACCATACTTTCAAGGACTTGTTAGAAAGTATTCTTCCACTGTTGTAGGGTGGACCTGTTTTGGAAACTTCTATCAGGACCTGGCATGCGGGCTTGTGACGGGAGTTTGAGTGCAGAAGCCCTGCCAGGACTTCTAGTTGCTTTGTCGCAACCATTCGATTCTACCCCTTCTACAGCGATTGTGCCCGAAAACGATCCTGATGCTTCCGACTTCTATCACGACCCCAATGTCGAGGAAGCGACTCAATGCATGTCCCTCCTTCAAGCCATTCTGAGCCGCGTTGAAGAACTGTTGGCAGAATGGCCGGACCATCCAACGCTCAAGTTGGTATGTTTTCTCAAACTCACACACCTATCAATATTACCAGTAATTTAATCTTCCATTCATGACATTCTGGAGTGTGGAAGATTTGAAGCAAATAGTTGCAAGCTTCGGGAAACTAACATGACTGAGGTTTTGAAAAGTCTTCTAGAAATTATGAGGCCAACAAATAGAACTCGAATAACTACTTATTCAGATGTGTGGCAACCCTTTACCCTCCTTTCATGGTTGGCCTAGATTCCATTGTTTTATTTCTTACTGAAAAAGGTTAGAACGTGGAATTTAACTTCCATGTTTATGGCGCGTAGATTATCATTGGTTAGCAACATTGATTCAAAACCTCAACAAATATCTTCTTGCATCAGTTTTGGAAAGTTTTAGCTGGTATTTCCAAGTCATAGTAACAACAGATACTTCGTTGCTTGGTTAGTCTTGGACACACACATGATCAATAATATTGATTGTTCCAGATCAAGGAAATCATATTGCGGATCTCTGGGTTCAGCATTACCAGTCCTTTGTCAAGGTTTCTTACAGGATTGGAGCTTCTTCTGACCAGGTTACACGAGTGGGAAGAAAACGCTCACGATGGTGTTTCCCTTTCCCGCCACGCTGCTTCTCTGACTAACCAGATCATTGCTTGGCGTCGATTGGAGCTCACAGCTTGGAAGGGCGCTTTTATGTCTCGGAAGAAGAAGTTAGTTGACCCACATTAATGGCGCTGTGATTGGCATTCTCCCTGTGATACTTTTGGGTCAATTCCATGAGAGATTTATGGTCTAGTTTTGGTTGGAGTACTTTCGGATTATTCCATTATATTTATGGGAAGTCACTATGGGATGGCGGAACTGACGTATTTGTTCTGCCCTAAGTTCCAATTAGCAGTGATTTTTTTTGGGGTTTTTATTTACTGAGCTGAACAGATAGGCAGCGATATCCTCACTCTTCCGGACTTGTGACACGGCTCCTTCTTGATTAACATAATTTAACCTATAGTCAAGAAGGAGCCGTGTCACAGGTCCGGAAGAGTGAGGATATTGCGTGGTTGTTCTGCCTGTCAGTTCAGCTCAGTAAATTTATGAGAAATTCGGTAGAAGGAATAGGAAGGCCCACTTCTGTGTTGAAATGCTTGATACATCATTCTATTCACATAGCTTTAAGGGTGTAGTTCCATCTATTTGCTAACAATAACTAAGTACCTAAAGTGCATAGTCCAAAAATTGATGAACTTTTATACCTAATAGATATCCTCACTAAAAGATTCTGATTGTTATTTGATGGAAAGGTTCGCAAAGTATATAAAGAGCTTCACATAATTTGGGATTTCGATAACCGAGGAATGGTGAGAAGAGACAGCACTCCGACACTCAAGACAGCACTCAGAAGAGATTTCGTAGTTGCATCCTGTAATCTTCCTCTGTGCTTTCAATTTCAACTTTCTCAAAATTTAATGCGCTTATTCCTAATCAGGGTGGCTACAGGTGCCAGAAAATGGTGGTTCCATCTTTACTCACTGTGCATTTCATTCCTCCGGGGTGATGCTCAAGATTCTTCGACTGATGAACTTGTGAAAGCCTTGGAAAATTTCATGGAGACTTCAAGCCTCGGGGAATTCAGTACGAGGCTGCAACTCCTGCTTACTTTCCATTGTCATTGTCTTATCATTCCACAATCAGAAAGCCAAAGTAAGTGAAACACAGCGATGAAATACATACTCCTAAATCACCTAATGAACCAAATCTTTACATTATTATCTTCATAAATTCAGTTTCAGTGAAATTTGATTTATTGATGTTTATTCAACTGCTAGTGGGAAGTTTTTTGAAAATTATCATCATAGTATGGAAGCTGTAGAGACTATACAACCAGTTAATGCATTCATTATGGATAAAGACTGTGATACAATTTCGTGTTTTGATTCAAGGAAAATTGACGCACATTTTCTGGAATATTCACCGTTTTTACGAACAGTTCAGTCAACAAGTGTCAGCGAAAATTTCGGAGCAGGGAGCTCCCATTGAGAAGAAATTAAAGGAGTACGTTAAAATAGCGCGTTGGAACGACATCAACTACTGGGCTGTAAAAGCTGCAGTTGAGAAAACACACAATACTGTTCACAAACACATAAAAGATTACGAGGTGAGCGAAAATACGCAACTCAATAGATTCGTTAAGGCTAATTACATGAGATTTATCTAGGTTTTTTCCGCTTTTTGGAGTCAAAACTAGCAACTGAAGAAGAATAAGAACGTGAAGGTGAAGAGGAATAATTGTTGAAATCTTCAGAACTCTATCGTCATTTCAAGTTTGAGTATCCAATATTTATCTTTTAGCTTTTTTCTTGCACAAAATGGCATTCGAGAATAATTGGAACTTGTTCTAAATCTCCCCAAGAGCTTTAAAGTGCTCTGCCAGGGTGTGACGTGTGAACAACACGTGGGAGTTGAAGTTAACCTTAGGAAAAAGCTGGAAAAGTGCCCTCTTTCACTTCATGTTTTGAGATGAGAAATACCTAGCACGGAACTGTAGCATAAAAAATTATTAATGTTCATTTTACTTGTGACGATTGGAAAGGATTACTCAAAAAAATCTATATTCATTCAAATCAGATTCAAATAAATATATTCTCATATCGTTATGATTCGCTCATTACTTTGGTTATAGTTTATTAAACACTGTCTTATTTTTTCTATTGTTAGAAAATGTTACTGGAGCCAGCCAACTGTGCCATGACTAAACTAACCTCTGGACCACTTCGTCTGAAGTTGCCAAACATCAACTTTATGAACTACCTTACGCAATTCAAACCTTTGGTAAGTTCTCTTTTGTGAGTAGTTATCTACCTAGTAGTAGTTGCAAAAGGGACTAACACCTAGAGCTGACTGATCACCCTGATGGTTGAGCGTGAGCCCTTCATACACCGAGCAGAGCTTCCTGTTCCAATGATCTATCGGCTTACTTTGGTTGGACTTGGGGGATTTTTTGGCTCCTGAATATAGCTATTTCCGGATTTTCTACTAATTAAGGCCTTCAGGAGTATTCTCTTCTATTTTATTTATTATACTTACGAGTAAATTTACCTTGTAAGCTGAAAATCCTGTTCCCTCAGGTAAAATGCCAAGATCAACTTTAAGGGCGGGATTTATAGACAGTCCGCGAGTTTCAAGGAGACCTTGAGGTGGTCTTCGAGGCTTCCTTAACCCGAATTCGTTTTCCAAATTTCGAGGAGACCATCTCTCATATAAATCCCGCCCCAGTCTCCCTCCTCAAGGCCTCAACCCGCCTTGTCATTTTAGAGCTGTTTTTACAAAACTAACGTTTTGTTTGTATCGCAAGCTGGCTTTAGAGATCATTCAGAAGGGAAGGTTGTTTTTTGGTTCTCGCATTACAGGTGTTAAGCTCGATTATGTTTTGTTGTTCCTTTGTTTCTTCTAAATCGTTCATGTTAGCTGCTAAAATTTTCAGGAAAGCTACGAAGACAGATCTGAGGAAGATTTGGAAAACCACTTAGTGAGGCTAGAAGCACTTTTGAGGAGATGTAAAAGGAACTGCAAAGAAATAATCACGTCATGCTCATATCCGTCTTTACTAAAAACCTTGAATATCCACCTTCAAGAATGGAAAGAAGTTGGCGAACTAATATGTCAATTTGAGGTGAGTGGAATTTGATTCCTAACTCTCACGTATTTTTCTAGTACCAATAATGTTGTGACTTGACTTGTGACGTCCACCTCACCCAGAAGACGTACAAGAAAACCGTTCTAGTACCTTCCTATTTTACGGATTAGCGTTAGAAAAAAACCGTATTACTTTAATATACATGAGTTTCTCTCAACCCACGTTTCGCTAATCATTATTCCTAATAATTCATACTAATTGTTAGTAGGTATATTAATTAGTTCAACACTAGGGTTCATATTAACCCTGGAACTAACAAATAAGAAACAATTTCGTACAACTTTAAAAAAATTCAACTCTTTGAAAATCCATTTGGACATTTAATGGTGTCCTCACAACGTCAAGTTTTGAATGGAGGACTTGAATGGTCAAGTTTTCAAGACTTTTTGTATGTTGAGGCTTATTTATTATTAAATAATAAGGCAACTTCTTCAAAATTTTAGTCGATATCTCTCCCATGTAAATTTTTGATGCCTATAGGAAATTTAATAGGTCTAAAAATGAATATTTAGTGTATTATACATATTTTATTTTATTGCAGTAAAATGAATTAGGAAGTAAATTATGAGAAATTACAAAATAAATAATCAGCTAAGTCACTAAACTCCAACGGAACTGTCGAATGATGGCTTGGCAGGTCTGACTTCGGCCGAGTTTAAATTGGCCATTCGCATAGAATGTCTGTTGGCTATATTCACTTAGGCTTACCTTTAGTCTACACTTCCTCTGAAACCATTACCTAACTTATGATAATAAACCAGTTTACAAATATTTTCACAGATCGATCCCAACGTTCCCCAAGAAAAGAAACGAGCAGCTGCCAAGGTTTTACTTCAAAGGAAGAGACGAGCTGTAGCTGAGTTGTTGCGAACTCTTTCCCAACTTGGTCTGTCTTACAGGTCAGGACTTCACATGTATGAAGTCACAAATACATCGTTTGCTCTCCTTC
>JAEMON010000008.1:15634529-15648570 GCA_030264115.1 Lygus lineolaris | reverse complement strand
TCGCTCGCTTGCTTGCGCGGGTCACTCGGTCGCGCTCTTTGGTCGTCCACGTAGGACAGGGCGTAATAGCCCTCAAAACCCCACGGTGTAAGCCACTGCTATTTGGAACTATATGGCAGCAATAAAAAAAGAAAAGAAACCGGAGTTGAAGAGAAAGCGTTGTCTATTTCCACAAAAATAATGAGTTACAAAATCGATTTCGACGGTTACTGATGATGGCCTAACCGTTGAAATCGATTTAACTTTGTAACTCATTATTTTCGTGGAAATAGACAGCGTTTCTCTTTAACTCCGGTTTCTTTTTTATTGAAATGGGTTTCCACAACTTCGCCACGAGTGATTTAGTTCCTATATGGCAGCCTTAAATGTTCCACCATCCCATTGTAAGGACAGAATATTAATTTATTCATGAAGGGACTTTCCACATCTTACTAAGCAGGGTATCTTTATTGTAGGAAGAAGAAAAAGGTATCAATATGGAGGAAGATATGGACGGAGAATTGCAGGATATCGATAAAAAAGAGAACGAAGAAGGTGAAGACAATGAGGAAGATGATGAAGATCCGGATAAGGAGATGGGAGATACAGAGAAAGGAGCTGAAGCTCTGGATAAGGAGGTTAGTATTATTTTATTAGAAATAGGAGAATTGAATACTCCAGCAAAAATTTTGTTCCAATTTAGCATTGTCATTCCTTCAACTAGTAATCTACCACGTACTATGTGACTACAGCATAAATATTAATAATATAACATAATATGACCGTCAAGAGCATGACTGTTCCTTGGGGAAATCATCTAAAAATCTGTATCCCTCAGAAGGGCTAAAGGCTGTTTGTATGTATAGTATATGTTAGGCTCTTCAAGATACACAGCAATTGAAAATCTATCAAGAGATTGTTAACTACACAAATCCTCTCTCAGCCTAAAAAAGTGCACATTACATATTCAATTACCGGCGTTTACATTTACTCGAATTCTTTTGAAAATCTGACATCTTTATAATTTCTAACCGCACTATTCGTTCCCCAATCAAATTTGACTTACGCGATGTTAATTTGGACAGGTTTGGGGTAGTGATTCTGAAGAAGAAGATGAAGGCGACAATGAACTGCCTGAAGATGAAGGGAATCGTGGTTCAGAGCAGACAGAAAAAGAAATGAGGGCGAAGAACGACGAAGAGGGAGATGGCGAGGATGAGCATGGAGACGACAAGGATAACAAACATCGAGATCAAAAGAAACCGGAGATTAACGAGATGGAAGAACAGGAAATGGACGACGATCAAGTCGACCCATACCATGGTTTGTGGATTTTTTGTTATTCGTGAATTGACGTTGTATGCTTGTAGCTATAGATTGTAGAAGAAAACCTGGTCAAACTGCTCAAACTCACCAATAGATATTGTAGTCAACACATTAGGATGAATGTCTAGAAGAGGGGATGGATGGCTTTCTTTTTCATTTTATTATTTTATTTTTAGTTCTGTTAACCTTTAAAACTGGACGGGTTTTCGTACAAACCAGAAGAAACGTAGACGAATAAGATTTAATTAGGAAATTTGAAAATCCCGAAAGGCATAGTGTTGCAAGGAAATAGCAACACCCATGGATAGCGTACCCAAATCTAACTCGGGGATGCCGAGATTTGTCTGCATTTCTACGGTGTATACCTTCAAGAAAATGATATCGATTTGAGGATTGAGACTCAATCCATTTCTGATATTATAAGATTGATAAACCGCATCCTCAGTAACCCTTCTTCTACTTCAACTCCTGTATTTTTACCCTGTCAATGAAATTCGCCTGGCCTCTAGCAGTTACTATTGGTACCAGAAATCACATAAACCATCATCTGAGGCAACTAGGTCCCTAATCAACTAGAAAGCTAATTTCCTCAACTCTTCATATTGGAAACGGAAGGGTTTGTTGCATCACCTTGGCAGTGCTCGATGAACTATTCTAATTGTGCTCCTTACATTTCAAATCCTTTCATTCGTATTCCTAAATTCTCTGTTTGAAAATATTCCTCCCCACCTCCTACATAAACTATTCGGACAATGTGAATTCTTCGATTTTTCTCGCTTTGTCGTTAACACTCTCAGTGCTGGAGCCCAAATTGTGTCAACCCTACCACCCTGTCCCAAAAAATGATAAAAAATGGTCTCGCCCTAAAATACGCGTATTTTTTAGTTCACAATTCGGCGTGAGCTCCTGTGTATACTGGGTGACAGCCAGGGTCGTACTGAATAGATTTTGAAGAGAAATGGGGCTTCCAAGCGATCGGGTGGGGAATTACGACTCCCTCCACGACAGGTGTGGGGAGGGAGATGGCCGCTTAAGTGCCCTCCCGCTTGTTGTGAATACTCGGAGGGGCGCTTAATGTGTTAAGGCTAGTTAGAAGCGGTCTATCGTAATTCAGATTGTTTCTCTCGTAATGTACTCGAAATATTAATACCAATTATTGACAGGTAATCAACCGCCGACTCCAGAAATAGAACCACTGGATATACCAGATGACTTGGATATGAATGGAGATGATTCGGGTGAAGACGAAAACAAGGAAGACGAAGAAAATCCTTTTGATATCGATAAAATGAAAGGTAAGTACATTGACTCATTGTAATTTGCTAAACTTTTGTAACGGGTTTAGGCTCGTGGATCAGATGTGTAACCTTATTGCCTGCCTTTCACATGTCTCAAACATGGACTTTAATGAGGCCTTGAATAACGTATACTTGCAGTTTGATCAAAGTTGTTGATTTCATAGTCTATTACTATCACAGAAAAAGCAATGCCCGACGATGAACCGGAAAATGACGGAGAAGAGCAAAACAAAGATGGCGACCAAGAAGATGATCAGGATAAAGGTCCTGAAGAGGGTGATGATGAAGATGGTGCTCATAAAGATTTCTCAAAGCCAGAGCTAATCAGGGAGCAAGAAGAGCAGCAAGAGGACGAGACGAATGATGAAGAAAACAAAGGTAATCTGACATTATTGCTAGAGCTCAGAGAATCAAGCCGACCAAGGATAAATGACACTCCAAGTCATATGAGTATAAAGTTGGCTACATCGTTTGTTGTGTTCGTAATTTGGGAGATGAAGTACTTAGGCATTTTAAAAGTCATAAAAATGAACATTTAGCAAATCACCACAAAATTTGTGCAACTGTTCTAGTTTGTCTTAGCGTTTTTACTCCCACTGTTCTGACCATGTATTTAACTGGAGCCTTTACCAAAAAATTATAAAGGAGCTGCTTAAACTAGAAGCACAGGGCCTGTCAATTTGACCACTCTTACCTTTTTAATTGTTCAATGCAGAGACTGAAGCAAATGCAGAAGACTTGGAGACTGAGAATAATGATGAAGAAGAAGAGACCAGTGATGCTGTTCAAGTAGAAAAACCTAGCGATGCAAAGGCAGAGTCAAGCGAAGACAAGACGAGTTCTAACGATCAGGTGGGTTGTTTAATAGCAATGCTTGACAGAAGTACAAATTCTATTTAAAAATCTTATTAAGCGAATAGATTATTGATGGACCTTGGATTTTGTTCCGGTTAAACTCCATTTAGCTGCCTCTCATGGCTGAGTTGTCATCTGATTCATTGCTTCCACACTACTAAAGCTAGATAAGCCAGTTTCGTGCAAGGAGTCAAAGAAAATTGTGTCCTTCAAAATGTTCACTCGCATTTTTTCCTTTCGAAGCTTGCTGAACAAAAAAGGATTTTTTTGGGGCAAGACTCCGATTTTTATTAAATTTTCAAAGATTATGTGGGTTAGCTCCTAGACGGTCCCCTATGAATTTCTAGTTGGTCGGACCAAACGCTGATTCATCAGGAAATAATTGCTGATTGGTGGTCCGAGAAAAACGTATTCAAGAAAAGAAAAGCAATACACATCAAATGTTTATAGACGATTTAATAAAAAAATATCAGTTATTAATATTTTGCTGCAGGTTACCAATACGGATGAAGCTATGGAACAAAATGAGAGGCGGAAAAACGACCACCAGCAGGATGATGGAAGAGAGGAAGATGGAACAGCAGGAGCAGCTGAGAAGGAAGAGACTGATCAGGGGGGGCGGACTGGTACCTCAGGCAAGCAGCAACGGAAAAAGGATGATAAACAACGGGAAGACCAGAAGAGGCAACGCCCTGGTGACTCCAATATAGAGCGTTCGTTAGGTAAAGACAACATCATCACATGTAAGGATCTACAATGAAACGAGTCTCCAGACAAACTGGTTGTTTGTTGAAGAGTCTGGGTACTAAACGTTGTTGCAACAACTAGATACTATTGGCATGGATACTATATTATAAAATACCCGTAATTATAGCGGAACCAAAACACTAACATAGCATCCAATCCGCCTCGATGATGCCTCGGTATCGTATGCAACTTATGGCCAGAAGGTGTATTGGGCTGGGTGTAGTCTATGTTTTATTCGATTTGTTAGCCATTGAGAAGAGATCAGTGTCTGAACAAATCGATCAAAACTTGACTGAACTACGAGTGTGTATATTATAGATAATACTCATGAGGTAACGATCTGAGCTAAAAGGTTAGGATAAGGATTGGGTGAGCATACCGCTAGGTGACCTCATCGTGTGAAATCGTGTCTGAGGGCATATTTATAATGCATACTACAGTTTTTTACCCCCGCCACAAATGACCCAAATTTAAGAATATTCATATAATTTTTTTAAAGCGTATAGAAGCCTAGCTCAACGATATTAACAGAAGTTCAAACTTCAGTGTCTTCGGCAGAGAAAAAGGAGACAATCCAAGAGAATTAGGCAAACAAAAGTTTGGAAGTGGATTCGATCCCAGGACTTGAAAAGATAGTTTATATCGCCTTCTGTGATTAAAATGTTGGTCAATAAAGTGAAGGATGTGCTAGTTTATGATTTATACATATCTGATAGTGAAATAACAGATCCATTGCTATCATCATAGAGGTTATTATGTTCCAACTAAAATAATGCTGGAACACACAGGTGAAGCCAATGAACCCGTGAAAAAGAAACTTAAGACCATTGAAGCTGGAAAAGAAGAAAATAGACAAGAAGAAGAAGAAGATAAAATGGAGGAAGGTATTGAAGAAGACGACCAAGCCGATTTGTACCAACATATCAAGGAAGCTAAAGAAAACTCTCATGACACTCAAGTCATTGATGCTGCCACTAAGGTTAGTGCTAATTTATCATTACTTGATTCATTAATCTGTAATTTGCAAACGTGATGAAGCAAAACTTGTAATGATGAGGTCTCGTACATTTGACTATTTGCTATTGGTAACGTGAGTACTAACACAATTGGAGTCTGACATTTATTCTTGAGATCTTGAGTAGGTACCCACCTATCTATATTGTTTAGTTTTCAATGTGATCCCAATTTGTGAATTTTTTTTACAGGAGCAAGCGGCTGAACAAAAACCAGTAATCAATAAAGAAGATGAGGAGGTCGAAACTCTTAAAGAGGACGAAGAAATAACTGAAATGGACGAAGGTGGGTCTTTGTAGTGTTTTACTATACTCCCTGTTTCCTTTGTTTTTGTTTTTTTATAACTTAGGCTTTCAAGTGCATAGACCAGAAAAACAACTAACTACGTCGTCATGGGGGATTTTTATTAATACATACCTAGTTTGAGTTTAAGATGTCATTCGACGATCTGCAACGACGCGACGTGTTCCGCCCTTTAGTCACGTTTTGTTCGATTTGTTAGGCTTTGGAAAGAGATGGTTAGAAATGTCTAGTAGAGACGGGTGGCCTCCACCAACCATCGCTAATCATCTCTTCGCAATGTCTAACGAATCGAACAAAATATTCGCTGCCTCCCATTCAAACCCAGGGTAACAGAGTTCGAAAGTGATCAAAAATTGTTTGCAAGGGGCTGATTTAGGGCGGGATTTATAGACAGTCCTCGAGTTTAAGGGAAACCTTGAGGTGGTCTCCTCAGAATTTGGAATATGGATTCAGGTTAAAGAATCCTTGAAGACCTCAAGGCCTCCTTGAAACTCGAGGACCGTCTACGAATCTCGCCCTTAATCATACGACCTTCCCCACGTGAGTTAAGTATGGCATTGCCCCACTGAGGCGGTTGGAGGAAGCAGCTATGTTCTGGTTGCATCACTAATAAATATGGACAGTTGAGTGCGGATGAGTCTGTACTGGTCGTCGATTTCAAAATTTCGATCGGTTTTGACCCACTTCTACATCTAAATTTGTAATGAATATGTGGTCAAGCCTTCATGGATGAATTATGATTGTTTCCACAGATGTTGATGATGTGTCAGATGAGATTCCCAAACCTAAAGCTGATAAACCCACTTTAGACGATGCAAAGAAAGATAACAAATCTAAAGGAAAACAAGAAGGTGATGTAATGAAAGATGCTACTCTTGAGGTGAGCGATTGAATGAGCTAGACGTAATTATGCCTAATGTACCACATTTTTGCATTTCTCCAGTTGTCAGGTTCCAAAATCTAGATGTCTGATGATGAAGACAGTCCAATTGTTGAAAGGATTGCGTTCTGTACGTGTGTGTTCAGAATTTATTTATTGTTTTCGGTTGGAGCAATGATATCCATTAGGACGATGTATTGTCGTCTTTGACAAGCAGTCGTCCCTTCAGGATGATGTTCGAATCCATCTCTCGAATATGTGCATTCCTATTGCATAATTTTCAGGTTGAAATTGAGGGAGAAGTGGTGCCTACGATGAGCGTACCCCGTGGTCCTGATAGCACATACCACACTCAGATGGGCCAGCTGATGAGTGATGATGACAAGTTCCTACTGCTCTCTGAGAAAGATGTGTTCCGATTGAGGCAAGAACTCCAGGAACAGCTCGCCACGTGGAGCCAGGTAACTTGCCATTGCATTTAAGTCTGTTCTGTTGTTAGTTCAGTATGAAAAACATCCATATTTCTATGAACTGCTCCAGAGAATCGTTTCAGAAACCTTTCACTGAGTCCATGGACATAATAGTAAAATAAAGGGAGGGAGAGGGGGACCGACACGTTGTGGCCTTGAAAGCTCAAGCGTGGCTGCATGGAAAATGGTAGAGCCTTGGACTCCTCCCAGGTATGAGGGACGTATCATGAGAGGCACTCCAGGAAAAAGACCTAACGTAGAAATATTGCACTTCAATGATTTCATTTCACACTTTCCGACCAACAAGTAAATGTCGCCTTCGAAAGAGGCGTTGCTGATTGGTCCTTGGGAGTTTGCACAAGGCAAAGGCATCATGGGTACCTGCATGGAGAGATTTCAGGTGAACGGTTCCCGGTCCCCTCACCCTCTGTACTCCCTCCATTTTACCATGCCCTTTACTGCAGTCGTTTCTTCAAAAACCATTCCTTCTTCCTGATTTGGAAGTGCTGAAGGATGGTCTTCCTGTTGGACCACTATCAACAAACAATATCATGTTTCACACACTGTCTACAATTCTGATAGGATCTCACCGAAAATTTCGTACTTTCATTATCATCTCCCTTATTGTAATTGCAGCCACCCGCTCAGAATGAGGCAACGGAAGCTTGGGAAAAGCTCTCCAGCGTCACCTCAGGCTTGTCGAGGGATCTGAGTGAACAGCTTCGACTAGTTCTGGAACCAACAACAGCGTCAGGACTCAAAGGGGACTTCCGAACAGGACGGCGAATCAACATGAGAAAGGTATGCAGACAGTTAGAAAGTCACAGAAGCTTCCAAAAACCGTTGAAAAAATACTTCTGGGAAATAATCAAAATGCTAAAATCACAAATAACAGCAGTTTTGAAGTGTGTTAAAACCGAAAATACCAGATTTTTTCGGGAACAGAATTTCTCGAAATAAGTAAATACCTGATTTCTTTCTCAGATCGAGAAGTAATTTTGGCTCTAATTAAAATTAATTGCACTGGTTTCCCAATTCAATTCAGTTGGGTATGGAAGGAAAATCAGTATTGCAGTATTGCAGAAAGTTTACCAGAATAAGTCAGCAAATCGTTGGGATGGTAGTGAGATTCTCATTGCTGAAGTGATAGTGTCAGCTGCTTTTGATGATTTTGCTGATGATGAGTCTTACTGGACCATGTACGATTGTGAATGTGTAGTTGGTCAAGTAAATGCTTCCAAATGAATTTCTATTCTCAGGTCATACCTTACATCGCGAGTCAGTTCAGAAAAGACAAAATCTGGTTGAGGAGAAGTAAACCTTCAAAAAGAGAGTATCAAATAGTCATGGCCATCGACGATTCTTCTAGTATGGCTGATAACCAATCCAAAGAAGTAAGTCAAGGATTTTCGTTGAAACGTTGAGTGAATCCGAAAAATGCATTTTCCAGTAGAATGTGCCTTTGCCCTAATCATCGTTGTTTGTGATATTTATATTTTGGTGTACTTCCCATTTTAGCTCGCATTTGAATCGTTAGCCCTGGTGAGCAGAGCTCTGACTTTACTTGAAGCTGGGGATTTGGCTGTCCTGAGCTTCGGAGAGTCAATAAAAGTACTCCACGAGCTTGGGCAGCCATTCACAGATAGCAGTGGTGCCAGGTAAGTGGTCTTTCCTCTCAATCATTAGGTATTGCTAGCATATTTTTTTGTGATCAAACCATTTGCGATTATATATAGAACAAAAAGTCTTCGACAGGTGGGTTATGTCGGCTAGGCCCAGACCCACCCACCATGGTGACTTCTGAGGAACAGAAAAGGTTGCCACTGAGGTAAGACTCTAGAATTCCATTCTCTCTAACTCTGAAGGAATAATTCTTCTGTCTTTGAGAGAGTAAAAAAGGGGAAAAGTTGTCTACGGGGAGTAGAAAATGTTTATCTCTGAAATCGTCTCCACTCGTCAGGTTTATCTCTGAAATCGTCTCTCTGAAATGCACTAACCTTGTAAATTTCCTTGTAGACTGGTGCAACAGCTGACCTTTGACCAGAAACGCACCAAAGTGGGAGCCCTCGTAGACTACACTACCGCCCTACTGTCAAGCTGCGCCAAGAAGACTGACGCCGATGTGGCGCAACTCCTGGTGATCCTCTCCGACGGTCGGGGCGTCATGTCTGAAGGAGAAGCTTCTGTTCTCTCCGCAGTTCGCAGCGCCAAGCATAATCGCATCTTCATGATTTTCGTTATAATTGAAAGTCCAAATTCCAAGGTAGGTACTCTGGAGGTTCTGGTTCTTCCAGGTTGATCATTTGAAAATTGGTATTATTAACTAGGCGCATGACTGTGGTTCTCATATAAGCAAAAAGGACTAACACTAACCTTCAACTAAACTTTGCTGGCGGATTTTTCATGAGGTAGGTTCTTTCTATCCTTGTGCGAGAGTAAAGAGAATAGACAAATCAAACCATCTTTGTCTCACCCACTGGGAATATAGCATGACTACGTTACCACCTAGACACCTGTTGTGAACCCAAGCTTAGGTAGGTAAAGGGTTTATGACACGTTGGTTCGAGTCCAATATAGCCACACCGGTTTGGACAGGTCATCCCATCGATGAAGTAAATGTAGAGTGTTGACTACATCGATCCGAGTCTACCACGGTAGCGGAAGTATTGTTTTATAATTCTCTACATCCCCGCTCCCTCCCTATTGTAGAAACTCCATAACTCACAAACAACTTAATTTTCATGGTATTGGGCTTAAGATGAAAGAATTAGGATTGAATACTTAACGTTGATGTTTGTCTTCTTTATGAAAAACTGATCTTATTTTGCACTAATTATACCTGTGAATTGTGTTTCTTTGGTGGGATGCAAGTCACGAAAAAAGGTGCAGTGAAATCTTGTCACTCTCTACGTCGGGTTAACCCTTTTAGTACGGCTCAAGTTAAAGCAAATCACTGCGCTGGGACGGGTGAACCTGAACGCAAACTATCCCCCAGGGAGGCCCATAACCCCCCCATGCGCGCCTCCTTTTATTGAATTTACCCGTTGAAATAGACATTGCATTTGAAAAGCACATTCACAATTACATTATCTATGTTCTCTATTACTTCTATGTGTAATTTAAAATGATAAATTTGTCGGGGCTTGAAATGAAAACATATTGATTGAGTAGGTATGCAAAAACTAAACATTGGAGGTGATACCACTACAGCCAGGTGCCGGTGATTCATTGTCGTAATCCGATGACGGGGAATATTCATTTCCACTCGCATTATTGCTATCATCTCCACCGATATTTTCAGTAAACACTTTTCTACTTGACATAATCAATACAATAGGTAAACGTGACCCGGACGAAACTGACAAAAAAATACTAATTTTGACGATAAAAATGGCTAAAATGGACGACTGATAACACGAAACTGATAACCAAAACGCAACCTGTTGATTTTATTCACAATCCAAAGGAGCCGTGCGGCGACTAGAAGTTCATGGAAGGTGCAACAAAGTGCTCTGCATTGGAAACAATGAGAAAAAAGAGCTGGACGAAATAGTCGTCAGGAGTCCCTGGAGATAGTTTTGCTTGGACAAATTTGTCAGGAGTCCTCAAAGGGTTAAAAATAATGCTGGACTACCAGGGATTTCAATAATCAAACGCACTGTAATACTTCCGCACAAAGGTATAATTAATTAGGAAAGGTAAAAAATTGAACAACAGGTATCACGATTCGGACTAGAGTGAGTGGAGTGGGAAGACAGGCTCGATCGTACGATACTAGCGGCAAATGGCTGAACTAGTATGTGTCCTACCAACCTACTCGTTAAAGTACGTAATTTCTACAAATAACAAGTTTCCAACTGCACTCTTGCCCTTGGAGTGACGCGAGATATACTTAACCACATCAAAATCTAGCAAGCAAGCGATTCAGTGATCATTGGTAGTTTTTTCTTAGGCAATCTTAATTCCTTGATGTTTTTTTCATAAGAATGTTGACTAACCTCCATGAAATTTCCAGGATTCCATCTTGGACATCCGGCAGCCATGTTTCAAGGACGGGAAGCTCCTCGGCATCACCTCCTACATGGACAATTTCCCCTTCCCCTTCTACCTCATCCTCAGGGACATCAACAACCTCCCGTCAGTCCTCAGCGACGCTCTTCGCCAGTGGTTTGAACTCGTGACGAACTCGCAGTGAACTGTGCCAAACTTTGTGATATTTTAAAGGAAGTGTACAATAACATTACTGTTGTAAAATTTTTGTTGAAACCTTTGTAATATTCTTATGTACAGTCTAAAGCAAAATATAGGTATTATTCGTTTTATATAACCAGCTCTTTCAATTTTCATCCTTGGATTTTCTTTTCCCGTGACGCTTTTTGCGGCTGTTCATGTGTTTGCTGGAGATGTGTCTCATGATGGTTCGGCGATCCGCAGTCTTGAAGTCACAATAAGCGCACTCGTAGGGCTTGTCACCTGTAAAACAAAAATCTGGTCTAGGGTCATCCATGGATTACGTGGCAAGATCTATGATAAAAACTTGATTCTGTACCTAGGTATCTTGAAAAGTATGTCGGTAGGTTGGTACGAACTACTGTGAATTCGGAGTTATGATTTATGAGATATTTATAGGCGTTCACAGAAATGCATTTCACGTGCCAAGTAAAGTTCGTAAAGGAGACGGATGGTGGTGGGGGTAGAAGTATCCTCACAACTTCGTTTGAGATGATCAAGTTAATGAACTAGAGATGTTATTCAGTAATTTTTTTTATGGAATGCGATTTGGATGAGGAAAAAATGGGTATTATTTCGAGGCATTGAGGTAGCAAGATACTTTCAAAATGTATTTATCCAGGTACCAACCTAACAATTCGAAATACAATTCAACATTGGGAAATACTTATTGTATTTCCCAAATTTACTCAACACTTTTCTAAATTAAATTGAACTATTTCTAAATTGGTTCCAACAGTTTTCAAGTAGAATTCAAGATGTTCTAAATTAAATTGAACTTCTAATCAGACTTTGCACTTTTTCTCTTCATATTATTGAATGACAAACCTGTGTGACTCTGCATATGGCGTTTCAAATGTGCTCGAAATCTACCTCTGTAGGGACACTTCCGACATTTGAAAGGCTTTTCTCCTGAAGAAAAGAATAACAACAATAAACAAAACTTCATCTACATTGTTCAGTAATAAAAGTAATGTATGATTTACAGGACATCCCCTTCGCATATTGACAAATCCCAAGTGAAGAACAGAGACTGAATTTTGGCTTCTTTTTCGCCGATGAGAAAGACAAAAAATACGTTCCCCCACTCCTACTACACCAGCCAAAGTTGTTGTATTGTATTGTACTTGTATTTCGTAGTACCTATTATGGACTAGAGGTGTGCCAATACTATTGGGTAGGGAATGTGGGACCTAATCTCTTGGTAGAACTGTTCCAGGTCCCCCTACTTACAGTGATCACTCTACTTACAGACTGATACACTCTCGTGGGCTGTAGCTAGACTTCCCACCTCATTGTATACGAAAAGATGCTTACATTATACATGATAATGATCAGACAACTTATTCCACTCCTTATCCATTTATACCTACGCCTACCACAATTTACAATTGAATCCCAAGGCCAAATTTTGAAAGAACCCCCCAGGGGACCCCCCCCCCCCTTTGGGTTGACCCTTTCCAGGTTCCACAACATTCACGGTTCCCCAGATCGAGAAGGTGGAACAAACCTAAAGAACGAAGAACCTTCATCCATCGAAGGATCGAAAATGCTTTGAAACAATGGAAGACCGAAGAACTTTCTTTGAAGGTCTCATCTCTCCAATCCTCAAAGCGTTCTCGATTCTTAGCGATCCCATCCCGATTCGACTGCCTCCTCAACAGAAAGCACTGGCGGTGTGCCAAACCCCCCGATCGGTAATTTTGAACAGTTCAAGTCCTGGAACTGGAGAGATAGGAACAGTTACAAGAAAGATCGATATTGGCTCACCTCTACCAGTGTTCTAGTCTAGAGGAGGGCAAATATTTGCTCCCCATTTTTCTGCTACCATTTTGCTCCCCATTTTACTGCTACCAAGGGCGTACCTATAGAAGGGGGGAGGGAGCAGCACAAAAACGTTCAAGGTAAGGGTGTAGTTTTTTTTACAGGTATTTCTAAATAATAGTTTCCAGAAGCTTATGATGAGAATATCCAGGTAACAAAATTTTTAGGTAGATACCGATTGCTTGTGAACCTAATCTAACCTAACCAACAATACAAAGGCAGAAAAAATGTGATTTTCTTACACACGATAATTCCCCTTTGTCAAGTGTGTGTCTGATTGTTTAAAAAAAAAAGTTTGTGACTCAACTCGGCTTGTTTTTTTTTTTGTTTTTTTTTTAGCAAAATGGTGGGTAAGCTTACAACTTTTCACATCGAATTTGGTCTTGATGCTTGATGATTATAACTCCACAAATATAGGTACCTCCTTGTTAATGACGGATTCAACGATACCGGAACCATTTCCGTGAGTTGAGCCGTTCAGATTTCCGGAAACGATCGTTAAAATTTCGTATTAAAAACATTATAATAAACAATAATTTTATAATCGAAACATTGGTTTTCCAGTTGATTGTCAGGCACATCGATAGGTAATTTACCATCACGTTTGCATTGTTGGAATTGGAAAAAATATTGATTAAGTTGGTTTCAATGATACCCCAACGACATTGAGAAACATCATGTAATTTCCTTCGTTAGTGGGTTACGAAGGGGTTCTCTGCTACTTTTATCACCGTAGCTGCATGCTTTGTATGCCCAATAAAACTGTATTCTGTTGTATTCTTCACATCACCGTAGAGCCACCATCGGATTCGTCCTCGCCTTGTAAGTAATTGGTATACTACTAGGTACTACTTACCTAAAAATAAGTTATTTTCTCTCCTGTTCATTCCAGAGTGATGCAATTGGGTCTGCAGCCCCCAATAAACATTCTGTTTGCATTTACTTGATCAACATGCTCTTCCTAGGATGTTGGAATGTGAACGGGCTAGTTATTAAAATGATTACTATAAATTCTCACCCGTGTGTATCATCATGTGCCTCTCAAATTGTGACTTGTCACCAGATTTGTGGCTGCAATGGTAACAATTGTAAGGTTTTTCGCCTGAAAAAAAAAA
>JAEMON010000008.1:15486987-15498032 GCA_030264115.1 Lygus lineolaris | reverse complement strand
GAACTGAGGGCAGACAAAATAACGTCAGTTCCACCATCCTCGTGACAAACACAACTGCTATAGGTAGCTATCCAAGAAATATTCATTCAATATTTATTCCATTGAGTATATATCCAACACCATACCAGTTGTGGTATATTCAAAATAGCCATTCATAAATTAACAAGTTCTATGGGTTTTTATTTGGTCTGCCCTAAGTTCCAATTAGCAGTGATTTATTTGGCGTTTTGTGGGTTATTTATTTACTGAGCTGAAATGATCCTTCTGTCTATAATTTCAGCTCAGTAAATAAATAACCCCCAAAACCCCAAATAAATGAACAAGTAGTGGTGACCCTATGATGACTGATTTATGGGACACCATATTCCTGTTTATCTCTAGCGGTGTTGTACCTTCATCAATCTCCTAGTTCTTCCCACATTTCTCTTGTGTGGGAAAGCAGTTTTGAGTAATTAAACGCCACCTCCAACAACAAGCGTTGAAATGAGTGGAAGGTAGTTGTCGAGTCTCTTCGCATTGCGACAACAACAACGGAGCAATAACGTGCGCTAATTTGTTGTCGAGTTCGTTTTTATGTTTTCTTTGGGTCTTCCAAGTTGGTAATCTCAACCAACCTTTCGTACATTTCAATCTATCTGTAATATATTTATGCCTCATTATTTGTTTTGGATCACTTTAAATGTTGTTATGTAATGATTTCTATATAAATAAGCTATTTTGAAAAATAAATTTTGCGTTCGTTATCCAATCCCTACGTAGATGAACTTGGTAAACGCAGCTAGAGTGTATATCACTGAGGAACTGCAAACAGACGGAAACGAGAAGGTCTGAGAACGGAGGGCGGTCTTGGCCCAACACCAAAGCCCTCCGGGTCTAGAAGCCACGGCCAATGCTAACGCCCTTTTGATAGCTAAGAATACAACGGTCTGCCTGCTCCCCGTCGACCTCTCCGGAACAGGTCTGAAGCTGCAACAAAACCAGCTCGTAAGATTGGCTACTGGAGTACGGGAATAGCTTGGGATGGTCCACTGGCCAGGTGAGGAGGGGGCCATGCGCTCAGGAGTCAACAACCAAGACGAAAACAACTTGGAGAATCTGGGTCATATATAGAGAGATGGAGGGAAGGTAGAGGTCGAACATCTACCTCGGTCATATACAAGGAGACCAATTACCAGCACCCCCAATCAGTGAGAAACGCGAGGTGTAGGTACATGGCAATCCAAATAGTTGTTCACAAACCGCAGGGTTATTAGGGAAAATACTTGAATCGATAGCTCCACTTCACTAGCGTGAACAGTCTATCCGTTGACGTCATCTAACCGCATCAATTTTCCATATTTTATCCATCAATTCAGATATTGTTTTCCTCTCATTGCGTGAAAAATCCCCAATTTCCGACCGTTCTGAAAACCGTTTAACGCCAATCTAATAGAAAATGAATCTGTTACGTGCCAAGAACTTCGATTATTGTACAGAATTTCTGCACCATTCTTTTGCAAAAAGTTCTATCTAGTTTGATAACGTCCGAAATGTTTATATTATCGATGAGAATGTCTCGTATGACAATCGTAAAATATTTACGTAGATCAAGAGGGAACAAAGAACATGATTAGGAAGAACAGTTGATATTCATCAGTATACCTGATCACTCAATTGTTCATTATTCACTCAATTATCATAGTATAGAAGGATGCACAAGGACTGAGGAGTAAACACGATTTTCAGCTTTTATCGATCATGAGGGACGTCGATAGTTTCACAAACCTAACTTCGTGCGTCATGATCTCTAATGGGCGTTACTGATGGGGAAAATAATTAGCATTATTCGCTATCTACCGACGATTCTTCCAACACGAATACACGAGATCGGGAATCAAATATTGCAACCATGATAATTATATTCTAAGTAGCTTATGGATGATAATAATCAGGATTCAGTCAGGAAAACGAGGACTTCCACTTACATTCTTTATTTCCCCACGACGTTTCGAGTCAAACGTGACCCATCTTCAGATGACGCCTTCAGTGCAGTCAAAACAGGAAAAACTGAGGTTCAGGATAACCAATACCCGGACCAGCCAAGCAATTGATGAAGCAGCATAAACAACTCATACTAGGTTCGTTTCCCCACAACAATCATCTCCACAGCTCACACAAGAGAGACAATTTGTCACACACCAATAACAAAATTTAGAATCAAACTTGACCATGTGGAAAACAAATACAAACAGAGGGGATAAACTCCGCCTCAATATTCAGTAAAAAGTGTAAGCTTTCAGTAAAAGTGTAAGAGTCGGTGCATAGGAGAAAAAAAGACATTCACCACACTCCTCTCTGGAGGGTGATTCTTATAGGGAACTTAACGCTGATTCCGAATATACCATATAATTATAATGTTCCTATCTTTAAAATACACAAAAAACCTCAAAAAACATGAGCGATTTTCGACTCTGAATTTTAAAAAGTTTACCCCTTGTAGTACTTCGAAAATTCTGGAAAACGAATTCATCCTTTCTCTAGATATTATTGACATTTTGAATTTTTTTTATTTCTTAGCTCGATGCCATTTATTTATTTGTACATGTACATATTGTACATGTGTCACTCCAGACGATATCTGACCCTGGCATCGAATTTTCTCCATAGAAATCTGGTTCAGACCATTCTAAAACGATTCCTCAAGTGTAACACTTTTTCATGAATCTACTATATTCATGAAAAAGTGTTAAACTTGAAGAATCTTTTAGAATGGTCTGAACCGGATTTCTATGGAGAAAATTCGCTAAAACGTTTAGAAATGTTCGTTCTCGAAAAATTGAGTTCAGTTTCAATGTGCCTACTCATAGTTTTAAGACTACCTAGTAAAATTAAACCGTACGTTACACAGGATAGTTTAAAAGTAGGTAGATAGGTAGGTTCCACTTGCACAAGACCAGTGGGGAATCGATACAGTTTGTATCCTGAAGCGCCAGAAATTGGGTGAAATCACGTTGTCCACATTCCCTAGAATTTAAATAATCTCTGAAATGGTTATCACTAAGTAGACTTGAAGTATAGTTTCAATGGGTTGGGGGCAATATGGGCGAAAGATCGGGATGTGTCCCGAAACCCTCTCCCATAAAGCTTTCCCTTCGACTCAAGTTATGATCCAAGTTCGACAAAGTGGAAGCTATCTACTACTAACTATTTACTGAGTTTCACACTGTTTGGATCGTCTGTGACAGAATGGAACCAAATTAACCCCGCGTTCTTCCTCCAAAACTCACCATCTGACTCAAAATGATTGAGAATTGGCCAATCATACAAGATACTTCTCAACTACCGAATGAGGAACTTGAATTCCCTTAATTTCAATTGTCATACAGACAGACAGCATTACGACTCCTATTAATATTATAACTTATTAAATTATTAGAATGGGATTATAATCCTTTTGGTTTAAGAAACCTTCTGTACAATAATTAATATTATAATTTATTAAATTGCTGGAATAGAACACTTAGCCTCTTTGTTTGAGAAACCTTCTGTTTCAATGACAAATTTTATCATGTTCGTGATAGCAAAAGAGGTTGGTATTGTACGTCGTATTGACTCATAGGGGATCCGCCCACGTTGCGTGCCGATTCCGCGTGCAGACCTATGAAGGAAACTTGGGAAGACCTCCCAGCCCTCTGAGGTTTATCAACGTCGTAAAGAGAGAGTAAATTTTTGATTATAATGAGGGGATAATTGCCTTTAAAGTGCCTTTCTGCGTGGTTACGACCGAAACACGCAATATTGCTTGTTCAGACGCGCTCATCGGCGCGTGGCACCAGAATGTTACTTTTACGGAGGTCTGGAAGAACCAGTAACGACTACTGGTCGTCAGGGAAGGAGATGATACTGATAGGGAGCCGTAACTTTCCCTACGTTATTACCTGATGAGATTGACTCGGTAAAGTTCCCCAACAGATATAAATGAATCACTAGTAGCTATTTGATCAAAGGCGACTCTACGCGATGACCACCCGAGGTAAGCTCAAAAAGTACCAACAATGCAGCATGACTATATGAGCGATTTTTCAAATAATTTTTCTCTTTACATTTTCTAGTTTTTCGTTGACATTTTAATATAACTAGCATTATTTGATAGGTCTTTTCAATAGAAAATGTTGATATGATGATCCTCGCGTAAACATCACTACTACGTGTAACATGTGCAACTCAAACATAAAACATAACTGAGCTTTGACTTCTTGGATAACAAGTTTTATCTACGAGTAAGAATATAAATATAATGTTCAGGAATATTCCATTGGCAGCTTAAGCTCCTAGAATTAGTCTTCTATATAGTTTTTCCTGGGTGACTTCACGAGGGAGCTATAAACTTTTACAGAAACAGGATAGTAAAATAATAATTTATGATTCTCAACGTACTTAAACAGAGAGAGTGTTCTTCTGAAAAATCAAAGTGGAAGTTTTCTTAGCTATCTTTGTATCGTGCGCATTAATTGCAACCACATTAACTTAACAATAATGAGATGGGATGTCAGGCACGCATTTGAAGATACCATTAATAGTCCGAAAAATAGAATTGGTGAAGTTTTTATGTTAGTGTTCCAACAAGGTGAAAAGTAACGAGGAACTTGGCCGAGCTTAGCATCGGTACACTTTCCTGTCAAAACTAACGACTCAGAGGGCTCCAGGACTTCCAGAAATTGATGGGAAGAACATCCAGCATATAATTATTGTTGTTTGATAAAGATCGGAAAATGAATACTTTTGACGGTTTTATGGCTAATTTCGCCACTTTTTAGGACGTCCCTCACTAGTGAGTGTGGCGTCCTATTGTTTTCCATCTGGGTCAGAGGAGGACAACAATCAACTAAGGAAAAAAGAACCACTTACCGTTTCAGACCACCCTGAGTCCAAATTCGTGAGAAAAAAACCATGGGCGAATGTCTGTGTGTGACAAAATGTCGTGCGCACCCCAGGGCTTAGTTCTCAAGAGATTTTCGTGCCTACTTTTTTTTTAGTTCGACTCTGAAAACTGTCTAGTTGTGCACTCAACTAGATTGCAATCTCAACCGATTTGCTTGTTTGTTTTTTTCTGTTGAACTCAGACATTCCCAACGCAACCACGAGATGGCGTCATGGTGCCAATGATGATTGATGATTGGTGTCGATGATCATAGATTTTGGAATGCTGTTCAGTTTTGGAACAGTTCTCGAAGCTACCATGGTCTCGCACCACAGGGTGGCGCCACACGGATTCATGTGTTGGGTATCGTTGGCCATAGATTTAGGATTGCTGTTCAGTTTCAAGATAATTTTCCATTTAAAGGGACGTCCCCTGAAATGCACGTATTATCGAACTATATGTTTATTCACTAGTTGTTTCTCCTCAAAAAATGTAATGGACCGCTAGAATGCTTGCAGGTTCATACCTACTCGGAATTTTCACCATGTTCGAAAGTGGCCGCGATGGTAACTATACACACATGTATACATACAGAACTTTGTCCAAAACAAGAAGAAAGTTTATCTGTGTTTAGGAGAACCGTTTTTCTGCCTAATGTCGCCTTTTCACCTTTCAGGTGGACTGAGGGAACTAAAAATAAACGCGGCTTAATAATTCATCAAGTAATCATAAACTTATTGATTTCTTATAGCTCACCTAAAGTGTTTGTGGAGGGTGCTACGAAGGACGGAGGGAGGGACCCAATATCGAGCAAGATCCTTCGCGAAGGCTCCCCGGCTCGTCCGTCGTCCATGAGTCCGCTTCCTCCCAGCCCCTCCACTGACCAACCATCACTAGGCCTTTGGCTCCTGAAACAACAAACGAAACTAGTTAGGTGGAGAACTCAATAACATGAATTTATTATCAATAATATTGAGAGTATAAATCAATATAACAAATTAATTTTCCCCCCCAAAATATTGGACGTAATAAACGTACAGGTGTATTCTTGAATGGCACAGCATAAATTAAGAGTGTAGGATGAGAGCAAGAAGAGAAAGATTTATTCATAGAGAGAAAGCTAAAGTCATAACGCCTGAACACCATCACTCCTGTGGTTAGTCAATTATAGTCATTGCTCCTGGTACATAATTTATTGTACAATGGAAACGAAACAAAACAGACCTTTCGAACAAAATCTTGTTGGATGCGAAAAAATAATCTGATTACTACGAACAAACCGTAAGTAAGTACCTACCTACTCGTTAATATCTTTCACTTTTCATTGACAGTAGTTAACGATGATCTTGAATAAAAGTTCCAGCGATGGTCTTGAATAAAAATTCCAGCTCTTGAATGCACATCATACAAAGCAAGATGATCATGAACCAATGGACCAGCCACTTTACTTCGGTTGATTTTGGAGATTTAAAAACGGCGACCGCGTGCGATGAGGTCTTATCTGTCAGATCTATGTTACCTTGACCGATTTCCGAAGGTATATTATACAGAATAACTCCAGTAGTTTTCTCGCGAACCGAAATACTCTGTCAAGTAAAAATGGCGCATAGCTTCCTAGAGTCCGAGAAAATTAAAACGAAATCGGATGGAAACTGTGGTTATTTGGGCTGTAACAACGGGATGTAGTTAATTCCAAGTTAGCGCATGCGCAGAGTCTGCCGCTGACTCAATCATGCTGACTTTATCATTCATGGCTTTAACAAGGAAATGTGAACGGACAGACCAGACTGACAGACACACAGAACCAAATTAGTCCAGGAAGTTATGAAACGAAAAATGCGAGTGGAAATTTCAATTTTGGAAGGATAAGGATTTTTTCGATACCGAAAGTGCAAACAAAGCTTCCGCTACATTCGCTAGACTCGGAAGCAAAATGGTCATCACTAGAGAAATATCCAGAAAATTATGTATCTTACTTATTGGTAAAAAATGCATCCACAAAGCTTGTTTTTTGCAGTATGTGCATATTTAGCTCGTACTATTGTGCATGTTTTTGTGACTTATTCCTGTTACTTAAAAATAATCTCTTACTATATTAGCCGACGTATCGGACTTGAATGTCTTGGTGGGCAGATTGCGTTGTGGTTACAAGTTCTAATTTGAGTGATTTGCAATATTTAAGTGTCGTTGAAATACTGAGGCCTTTCGCGTCAAAATATCAGCTATCATCGATCCGGACTCAATCAATCTGTCTACTAGATTCACAGTTCATTGACAGGTCAGGTAAGCACTTATAGACTGCTTCGAAAGATATTAGTTACAACATGTACCTACCTAATTACTAATTAGTGTTCCAGGAGCAGGTATTATGCCGTAACTCTCCGTCCCACCTTAGGTCGTTATTATTTTGAGACTCAGCGTCGGTTGCTCAATTATCATGTTGACGGATTTTCGCTACGTTGATCTCGATCTCGACCAGCCAAAAGATATTTCGTATTTCCGAACAATCTTATCTCCCGGATGTCCGTTTACTTGAATAATTTATTCAGAATAATTAACGTGATTGTGACTATGCAATTAATTAATCACAGTCAAGGATGAGTTTGAATTCAGACCTCATTTTCATTGCAAGTATAGATGGTAAAATCTATAGAAGGTACTATAGATTATACTATAGATTATTAGGTACTATTACCTTCTATTTATTGGAATTCGGTATCTAATTTAATATCTCAGAAATATTCAAGCATCTGCCGCTCATATTTGAGGCCTACTTTATGGATTCCTGCTGAATCATTATTGGTGCTGAAACTTCATCAATGAGAATAATATATAGGCAATGATAGGGATAGGATGTTTATGCTATATATATAATAATAATATATTATAAGCACGAGGGAACGCACTATGTTGGCAGGATGATTCGGGAACCTCCATTCCACAGGTAGCTAATGTGTATCTTGACTTCAAAATAGTTTAAAATGGAAGTATCGTAAAAAAGTTCCATTCATGCAGTATGAGTTGATGAGTGAATTTTCAAAGAATAATTTTAACCGATTTGGTTTGTGATTCTTATAGGAAATTTTGCGCTGACTCCGAATATACTATGTTCCTATGTTTAAGATGGTAATTCACACCAAAAACCTCAAAAAACACGTGTTTTTAAAGCGATTTTTGACTCTAAATTTTCAAAATTTGACCTTTAGGAGTACTCTAAAAATTCTGGCCACAGAACTCATCCTTTCTTTTGAAATTATTGACAGTTTAAGGTTTTTGTGGATGTTTTCTGAAACGGATTTCAATGAAGAAAATTTTCAAAAATCTGGATTACTAAACTTTTGAAGCCATTGCAATAGCTTCATCTTCTTCGAAAATTAGCTAAAACGCGTAATCGGACCGTTGCAGCAGCATAACACAATTTATTATTATAAAAATATATAAATTCTGGCGAAAACTATTAAACCTGGCGACTATTTTTCGATCTACCTACTACTGCTTGACTAGAAAGTTTCGCTACCTGCGATAGCGAAAAAAGGTCGGTAAAGATCGATCTAACCTTTACGTAAAAACAATCGACTGCTAAAGGTCCTTTGTTGATTAATTAAGCCTTGTTCTCTCGGGCTTAATTGAATCTGCGGTTTTTGCATAACTTTTGCGTGAAAGGGTCTAGAAAAGATATGGGATGTCGGGGAGCGTCCCGTTACCTACCTTAACTCAGTATAAGTAAGCTGGGCTCCCCTTTACGACGTCTCCTGTTTTAGATTCAAACCGACTTCAACCATCTTCTCATTTTATGTCCCCCTTTTATCTTCTTTCTTTCGTCTGCTTCCTCGGCTGCCATTATTATTCACTACATCAGGAGTTTTCTCTCTAGCGTTGCAGTCGTGAGTTGAACTTTTTCAGTGAGGTCTGGTTGGTGTGCTTCTGTTTGGCAGTTTTCCTAAGTTTTATGACGACCACGGAAGAACCTTGTTGAATCTTCTGCACACAATTCCCAGGTTCGTTCATTGCAAATAACAAAAACTTGAAGGGATGGAGTGGGACATTTGTGAACATAATATCGGTTTCGAAAACGATTTTTTGGACGTTTTAAAAAAAAAACGCACTGTGATGAGTTCGAAAATATGTAGTGGGAAATTATATTTTGTGCAGAATGATACTATCAGCACCTTTTCAGGTAGGTACTTTGCTTCGATTTTTCACAGTTTGATGTTTAGTGAAATCACTATTTCTCTCATGGTCATGAAATCGATGTATCCTTTATATCTTTTATCTTGTTGGTTCTTTTATCTTTTGGTCTTGTTGCATAACATGTTGATTTGAAAATCGGTAAATCGCGATTCGTAAGAGGTCACAGAGAATTTCGAAGTGTTTTTCGGGTTGAGAGTTCTGCTTGAATTTTTATTTTTGTAAAAATACATTTATGCATACCTTGAAAAAAGGCGTGCTAAGGTTATTCAGAGATTCTGAAATATTCGTAATGAACGTGAAATTTCATGTTGTTCCTATGAAACTTTTTAGTAGGTACCTATGATTTAACCATTCGTATATTTGGAACCAACCTATAACGTTAGAGAAGTCTGTTTTGAGAAATTCTACTGATTAACTGCAAAATAAAATAAGTTATCACCAAAATGTCAAGTAATTTCCGTAGGTGGCGGATGATAAGGTGCAATGCCTCCAACAGATCAGGGGAATGTTTGCTGTTTGAATGGGTGTCTCACGTACAACAGTTGTCAAGCGAGGAAGCCCTACTACTGAGGCGACTTCGAAACGGTATCTCCACAATAAAACGTGCCTCGTTAACCAAATCAGACGCAATTTGGTAGGAAAGTGTTGAACGACAAGGTTAAGAAGGATTGAGGGGAGCCACAAGACGGGATGTCGGTATTCAGGGACGGGAATTCTCGTTAGAGGTTCTCCAAAGGAAACGACGCGTTCTGAGTCGCTAATGGGGCGAGCAATATGGCGAGAGAAGAAACAGCCGTCATTCGGAGCGTTCACACTGCGTTATTGCTATCTGAATATATGGTAGACCCCCCCCCCCCCCCCCCCCTTCCTAACATCCTTTTCCTCACCCACCAGACGCTCCCATTGTTAGACCGAAATAGCCACAAATTATCGACTGCTGATTACAACGAATATTAGCAGTTGTGGGTTGTGACGTATGGTGAACCCATCTGCGTAATAGATCCACAGTTTTGATATTTGTTTATGGCTGTGCTGAACTATGGAAGGTGGTAAAAATCTAGCAGTTAGGTACATTATGTTTGTAAGTTTGTATGACATGTATGTAACATTTATCTCGAGAACGCCTCGGTTATATTTTCTTCCAAACTTGGGCTAGTCCTGGTTAGCAGGTATGAAACTATACGAACCCATAGACTTCTCTCGACATTGGAATAATCCGTTTTCAGGGTATGGCGGATAATCCAACGAGATTTGTAAACAACCGCAGAAGGTTCATGATCACATGCAGCAGTACCGAGGAAGCCCCGAATTATTGTTACGAGCGACAACTGTAATAGGTACAACCATTGATTGTAGCGCGGTCACCATCAGCTCGTTACGTATTAATTAATTTAGCGGCTTCATATGTAGTTTGAAATTGGCCACAGACTAGTGAAGAACACAGAAGGTATATTTTTTAAATTCATTGACATCAGTAATTTTTACAATGAGGACTCAATTGTTCAATGGTCTTTCCTATTTCCAAATATTTCTTCAATTCCATCATATCAGAGAAAATGTTGAACTAAAATATATATATATGGGTTGGTTGCAGTTCCACCGGAGGGCCCTCATTAGTCATAATCCGACCTTGCGATTCCACTTGTTTACTTTCTCCTATCAAGTGAACATGATATCAACTCCACCGGGAACCGGGTCATCTACATCACCCTTGATTCCACCTTCTCTCCAAATCTGTGGTTTGGATACTGAAAACAAAATTGCCAACAGTAAATTCAAAAAAGCATAATGTACATCTGGCAGGCCCTCGAATTGCATGCAGCCGGCAAAATTGGTAGGCCACATTTTTGAGGTGCGTTTCACGCCACTATTGTCAATTTTGCGCCTGTGACGATGTTGACTAGCTTAACTAAAAAATTGACTTTTCCTGTGTATTCTATTTTTTCGATACTTA
>JAEMON010000008.1:15448941-15480591 GCA_030264115.1 Lygus lineolaris | reverse complement strand
ATGGCCAAGGGTGGGGACTCACAGTGGGTAACTCCACCGTTCTGGAACCCCCCGTTTAGCGATCCAGTGTCGTTAATATATCGATGCTCATAACTGAAGAGACTAGAAAATCGATGTCAATAGGGTTTCTAGTCTCTTTACTCATAACATACTCATAATCACCGTTCCATTTCAGTTGACAGAACCAGTGACTATACCTATTAGAATTGTCAAACTGGAGGTGTTAGTTCCTTCCCACGTTCGGCATTAATTTATCTATATTAGACTGTTATCTAATAATAGACTGGTTTACGTTGAACTCGTTGTAGCCACATCATTAACGAGGTTTATCTTGTCATTTTACTCACGACCTATCGCTCAACGAGTAGACAACAACAATAAATTAACGAAATTAGTTTTCGTGCTAAACTGCTTGTGTTGTCTTTACGATCGATAACATAATTTGGTCGGACATTCTCCCCGCTGTGTATTTCCGACTAAGTATGGCAACGCGGTCATCGTTGGTTTTGCTGTGGTCAACTCGGAATACTTATAAACTGAGTAGTTAATGTACGTAATTGAGTATCCAATGTACCTACAACATGTCCACTTTCTTTTGAATAAACTGAGTAGTCAACGTATGTAAATATACGTGTTAATGTACCTACAACATGTTCACTTTCTTATGACCTCCTTTTTTGATGCTAAATCCGGAATCCCTACTGACTATTTCGTTCAAAATATTCCTTTTAATCACCCTGAACATGATAAATAATTATTGAAATAAAAATATTATACTACACTGAGTCGTATATGGACAAGTTGGAATATAAGTGGCCTAAAACTGTAATTATGTATGCCAGGTATTATGTAACTTCGCTCACAACCACATTTCCTAAAAATAATGATAGGTAATAATAAGTACCTAGTCAATAAATTCCAAAAATTATGTATTTTTCCAATCAATAACTTTATATAATTTATTTATGTGTACCGTCATGGTAGGTACCAGCTACTTTTAACTTCAACAACACACATCAATAATCACCCAGCTATTAGTAATTACACCAAATAATTTATCTAGGATTTTACTTTGGTGGATAGATTTGATGCATCAATAGTTTCTTATTTTAAGAGGATTTCGTTTAAAATATTGAACACATTCCAGAGAGTTCCTGCCATTTTTCGAAAAGGGGTGTCCATTTCACAAAGGTTAGAACAGGCTCACGGAATTCGTTGTTAGTACAGTTCAGCGAAAAATAACATCAAGTTCCTCTGAGCCGTATAATTTGTATGTGAGGACGACACCTCTACGGCGGGTTTTTGGTAGGGGGTCCTGTTTCATTTAACTTTACCAGCTGTCAAAGCCTTTTGGAAGAGCTCGCTTCGAGGGAATTCACCTTCAGTATTTGGGATGTGCTATATAGCGTTGCCGATAACAAAATGTCGACTTATTACTTTTCTTCAGATAACATGGAAATACGAGCTCATCTGAACATTATTCTAGGCCTTATTTTTGGAGGAGGGTATTTTAGACTGTTTCGCCAACCAAGACGCATTCAAAATCATTGGGAGTACATAGGTAGTCCAGCCACTAAACGATCATCAGGTCCATTCGAACCATCAAGAGACTGAAAAAAAACTAAAATGTAACGCCTTATCTAATAACATCAAGATTGTGATGACACACAATATAAATTTTAGGGACGACTTGAACACCAGAGTCAAGAAAAAGCCCGATGGTGTCACTTTTTAGGGACTTCCTGAAGTTTTCTTGGACCACGAAAGTCACATTACAATCAATCAATTGTTGTTGCCCCAAATAGGCATCGTAGTGCCAGCATGGCGGTAGTGATTCAGCCGTCATTTTATACTTGCTTAATAATACGTAATAATATTATATTTATTTGAATCAAATATACCTTTCGGCAAATCGGATAGTGTCCATCATGCAAATGGCGATTATAAAGGAATCGAAAAATTTAAAGAAGAAAAAGAACATCCATGACACCTATAATAGACTACCAGAAAATGCCATTGTATCAAAAGCCAACTGGAGGATTGCAAGTTGTAACAAGTGATAATTGGAGAAAGGTGAAAAATGTGACACCTTGAGCTGACCGCAACTACTGTCCTCCGTGGGCTAGAATTCCAGAGATTTCAGGTTCGAGTCCCATATTTTTCCCGATATTTTTTCACCTTAATTAAAATTGTTTCCACTTTTTCAAGGGCATACAATTTTCCGATCATTCAATCCCCTATGGGCATTATTTCCGATCTACCGAAAGGTATAATTTTATTTTTACGTAATTTTAACTGATTTTGATGAGATTATCAGCAGGTTAGGGGATTTGCTACTGGATGGTCCCGAAAAAAACATCGTTTTACATTATAGTGAATTCAATGAAACATTGAACTACTCTCTAAACTAACTTCTCTATTCCTTAAAACATTGAATTATTCTCTCAATTTCATGGCTGCTCGTGTTGAACCATAATATTTGTCAATAGGTACATTATTATTTCTTCCTACCGAGGATCCAATCAGTAATCAGATTGAATAGAATAACTGGTTATCAATATACGCACAATACACTTACGATTTATGAAGATTGTACTCAAAAATTCATCAAGGGTCACGTCACTTACCTGAAACATAGAAAAAATCAAAATAAAAATTTGTCACCAATACGAGAACACCATAGCAAGTGTGAGTAACAACTCAGCCGTTTGCATAAAATAGTTATTGAATAATATATTCAAATTCAGTCATTTTAATGGATTGATGGAGGCCTGTTTTTCCCATTCTGCATTACACACCGATTAGAGAGACCTTTCTCTTTTTTGAATTCGGTAAAGAAGGATACCTATTAAATACTCGTACCTAATGATAATGCTAGCGGTCAAGGGCAGGGAAGCACGGACACATCGGACGGGCACATTGTGAATAACCGATGGAGTTGAAGGAAGGCCAGTGTTCTCGTCCGATTGATCAGCCCTCTTTTAAAGCTGCCTCCAAACCTGAATATTTCAAATAGGGCTAACAAATCAATCAATAGGGACAGATACCTCGGCGGGGTGTTCGAGGACATGCCTCGCTGTTTTAGTCAGAAGAGGAAAACCTACGAGAATATTGAAGTAGCGAACGTTCTCATCAATTATTGACCTATGTACAATCGAGAGAAATGAGAGGATAATAGGTGAATCAATTTTCATGGTTACTTAGCAACTCAACAAGTCAAATAGTTTATATTTTTCACTAGAACAACCAAGAGACGTGATTTACAATAAATTAGTTGCAGAATTTGGCATTGAAAGCGTAGGTACCTACCCGTTTACAACTCATCGTAGTAGACAATTGAAATTCAAAACATTCCATTCATCCAGCGTGGAATAATTTTAACCGATTTTGAGGGTGATTCTTAAATGAAATTTCACGCTGATTCCGAATATACCATATATATTATGTTCCTATGTTTAATATGGTAATTTACAACTAAAACCTCAAAAACAGCTATTAGCGATTTTTACTCCAAATTTTCAAAATTTGAACCCTTGGAGTACTCCGAAAATTCTGGCCAACGAACTCATCCTTTCTTTTGATATTATTGACATTTTTGACATTTTTTTTGATGTTTTAACTCGATTCCAGGGTCAGATGAATCGTTTTAGAATGGTCTGAAACGGATTCCTATGAAGAAAATTCTCAAAAATTTGGATTACTAAAATTTTGAAGCCATTGCAATGGCTTCATTTTTTCCGAAAATTCGCTAAAATTAACACAAAACAAATCTTACAAGTGAACGAATTTTAGAATTATTTCCAATAAGTTGAAACAACAACTAGATACGTGCTGGCCCACCAAGGAACATGGAACTCAATGGTCAATTCCCGTGCAGGGACTGTCCCATTTCAGCTCGGTTGACTAATTTTTTCTACATTGAGCATCGGAGTTTGTCAAAGTAGCACAAAAACCTATAAGTAATTGTAACCTATTGTTTTGTTCTTGCGTAGGCTGCTTGTACTTGTATTTTTGTCAGGTACATGCAGTTTTCAATTTTCAAATGATGTTCAGTAAATTCACTGAGATGTAGGTAACTTTCGTTTCTTCTTTCCATCGAATAAGATTGAATGATTGGAAACAAAAAAATCTGCCCCCTCATATTAACAAGTACGTAATTGCCCATATTGATTAGAAATTCATCGGAACCTGACACCTACAGGAATTCCCAGATGAGCTTTCACCGACTTCCTCCATTCTGCGTACTGGCTCGTTCACCTTTTCCATTTTTGTGTTGCGACATCCTCATCTATATACAACACCCTCACTTATTATAATTATGCAAAGCTTTGTAAAGAGCCGAGTATGGGTGTTTCCTGGAAAGATTGTTACATCCATATTTCTTGATAGGCAAAGTGTTATTTTGCTAGAAAGAAATTCCAAAATCGGAAAGCCATATCCACATCTTTATTTTTTTGGTTGCAAGCTATAGCAATCCAATGGTTTCAAAAATTATGGTAGTTCAAATTTCGAAAATGTTGTGAGTGTGTGACAAACCCACATTGGTGTTTTGAATTGAAACATGAAATTAAAATGTATAGCGTTATTATATGTGTATTATTCTCTCCATATGGATTGACTTATTATTCCAGAAAATACACTTGGAAACCTAAATTTTTACCCGAATGCCGATAAGTAGAAAAAACGTGAAATTATAACTTTCGGTAGATCGGAAATAATGCCCAGAGAAGCATGCCCGCCATGAAGATGAATTTTGGAAGGCCAGTAATATCCACTCATTCGAATTTTCAGTTTGAGTTTACAAGGATTAGAAACCACTAAAATTAAGTTGGTCTACCAGCTGAAATACGCGTGATCGAAGTGTAGGGCGACAATTGAATCTGTGGATGGAAAAAGGGGACTGAGGCGAGAATGCGTTTTAAGGCAAGTTAACACATCACAGTTATTCTTGTAAATTTTATGGCTGGTTTTTAATAGAAATGAGTGGGAAATATTTTCCTACTTCTTTTAGCTTTGCTAATATTCCAGGGGGGGATTGTCAATATGGATTTAAATTACGAAAAATATCAATAAAATGAAGGTATGAATGAACCAATCATCAGCCTGTAACGCTTCTTCTTCGGAATCCTTATCACTGAAATATCTATAACTGAGATATTGAGTTTATATGAGTTTATTGAGTTATTGAGTTTATATAACTGACTTTGAGTTTTCACAAGATACCTTTATATTATTAGGATGGTAGTAATTCCGAAAATTCCAATGTGCTCTCTTTCTTACCTACAGCGAATTATCGAAGTTTGATGCAACTATCAACTTTCGTACCTACTTATTCGATACCTGCCTGTATAACTTCCGTTTAACTAGCTCCATCAAACCATTAAGGAAGGACCGCCCAGAAACGTGACCGGAATTGAAATAACACAATACCCACCTCCTCTCCACAACCGCTCGATTGGACCGTTTTCAAAGAAGTGAAGCAAGAAAACCCTGAGCTGGAGTCCTTTCCGCGTTGATATTCGAGACCATCTTCTTCGAGGCAATTAAATACAATTTCTTCTTGAAATGAATTTTTTGCCGCATTCGAGCGGTTTTACCTATATGTACTGTTCTTATGTGGTCACGAGAAAAAGCTCCATTTACCTACGCAGTATCACAATAAGCGAATTTTCTATTTTAGAAAATGTACGCCTGTAGCATTTTTCGGGAAAAACAACAGATTTTCAACGTACACGAATTTACGTGGTCACCACATGAGAATTACGAAAATTATTGTCAAATCACTCTTTCCATTTTGGAGATTGACGTAGTCAGGATCCAGGTTTTGAATGATTTTCACGGTTATTCCCATATAAGAAAACATAAAAATTAATTATGGATCCAAGCGAGAGCTATTCAGAAATGAAGTGAGTACGTTCATGCACGAGCAATTTGAATAGGTACGGTAAATACCATTGGAGTTGAAATGTTACGTGGGTGAAAGATGAGCAACGCAATCTTAGCGCAAACAGCGGGGAGCCATAAGCCTTAATAAACGCTTCGAATTATTCTCTAGTTTAAATAAGTACTAGTCAAACTAATTTTAATTAATTTCCAATATAATCTCACATGCGATCAAACATCATGATTTGATTTTATAAATTACCGAACGTAAATTTATATGATTATGATTCTCACGGCCTTCAACAGTATCTAGGCATTAGAGCTCATTATCAGAATGAATCAAATCGTGAGAAGCATGAGTACCTATACATAGCTGTGCACAACAACACTGCCCATCATTTGAGCACTTCCAACTCTCATTCACCAACCTAAGGACGGGTTTTCTCCGGCTGTACATAGCGATATTGTGTTCAAAGTATGCAAATCTCCACTCGAAAGCTTCCAACTGGAGGATGCATGAGTTGATGGAGGATGCGAGATTACACCCTAGCGTGTGAAGGGCGTCTGAACCAAGGATTTTCTTTTGGTTGAAGTCGTAAAGGTCGTGTGAAATGACCCAACGCTGTCCAGCGAGTAATTATTGCTTTCTTCGTTTCTTAGGAGGCACTTGATTTGCGGTAATATTCGGCAGCGAGTGACGGTTTAGTCCAATCTCTCGAATCTCTCTGTAAGCCTCCGTACAACATTTATCAATGTATAAATTTCTATTTGTTATTCGTAATGTTATGCATTGATTTTATATTTAGTTTGCCTGCCTCTATAAGTATTTCCAAATCCAAAAATGTTTTGTTAAAATCCCAAATATTAACGGAGAACATGACGATGGGGTACCTTTATAGTTCTGAAGTTTACGGTTAGGGAGAATAATATTATTGTTATACTGAAAACTGTTGTTATATATCCTGCATTGAGTTTTAGCCATGCCCAGCACACAAAAATCTGTTTATTGTATAAACATTATCAATTAATATACGTATATTAATCAACATCTAGGGTCTAACCCGCATTAATCCCTAACGATTTCATCGAAATCTCATGCAAACTGTGGAAGTTATACCTGCGACAGGGGTTCCCACGGACAGACGAACCGAAGGAATGTGCTCAGGAAGGTCTAAAACGTTACATATATGATTCTGGAGGCAAGAAGTTTTTCAAAGAGCTTTGGTAGACTCGGAAGCGAAATGAAGGCTCAGGTAGAACCTACTTCAAATAATGAAGAAATTTGATTTTTTAGGAAGTACTTGAGCCATTTGAGATACAGCTATAGCGTTCTTAAATCACTAATAACATACGTTTTTAATTAATCAAATAAGTGCTCATTAATTTCGTACATAAATTATGTAGGTATCCATTGCATAATCACTCAACTGGCCCAAACCACAAGGCTTTAATCGCGTTACATGCAGATTAATGCCCAAATAAAGGAATCTTTTTTTTTAAGTCGGTCAGCACACACCTAAAAAATCTAAGGGTTCAAACTCACAAATTAAATTAACGTTCAGTCGTCTACCTTGTGTTCCAAGACTGTAATATCCTCTTTCTCTTTTGAACGCAAGACTGGGATTGTAGGACCCAAGAAACACATTATACGCGAGAAAGGTCTCTCTTGACACGGTGAAATATTATCCTGAAATTATCATCATCAGCGAATATGCCTCATAAAAGGGACCTCCTTCTAAAAACATACCTAAACTCCCGGGGCGACATTCCTCGAGGCGCACATTCCTAGAAAGACTTTCTCCGGCCCCTCCTGGCACATACAGATTACGTGAGCTTCATCTCACGGCCTGTAGTTTGTGTAAGAGATGAGGGTCCACGAGTGAGGCTTTCAATTTGAATATCTACAAGCCTTTCCTCATGGGTAAAGACTGAAAAACGGGTATGTACCATCCATAATTATCTAAAAAAGTCCCATTCATGCAGAATGAGTTGATGAGCGAATTTTTCAAAGAATAATTTTAACCGATTTAGTGGGTGATTCTTATAGGAAATTTCACGCTGATTCCGAATATACCTTATGTTCCTATGTTTAAGATAGTAATTTACACCAAGAACCTCAAAAAACAAGTTTTCGGCGGTTTTTGAAACTTAATTTTCAAAATTTGACCCCTTGGAGTACTCCAAAAATTCTGGCCAACGAACTCATCCTTTCTTTTGATATTATGGACATTTTAAATTTTTTTTTTGATTTTTATCCCGATTCCTCGGTCAGGTATCGTCTGGAGTGACACATATATAAATATATAAATGTATATACATATAAAAAAGTTTTAAATCGTGGGAATCGTATTAGAATGGTCTGAAACGAATTTCCATGAAGAAAATTATCAAAAATGTGCATAATTTAAATTTTGAATTTTCTTAGAAAATTCGCTAAAAATAAGCAACGAGAATTATTATGCACATACCAACTCTCACCTACGTTTATACTCAATTTTCCATCACAATGATACTATCTATCATAGAAATTCGGCTTTAAAGCTAGACACAGTGTTAGCAACTGGACATCCAAAATGTAAGTACTCTCTGCCTATATTTCTTGCAGGCCTCACCGACTGCTCTCTTATTTCACGCTTGGTTATCCAGCGAAACACCAACTATATGGTTGTTTTATAGCATCCAGAACGAGCAAAGCTGGCAATCAATCAGCAACTTGAGAGAACAGCAAGATTTTCATGAGATTTCTCCACTCCCCTTCGCGGTCAGCAACTAGATGCCAGGATATCTTCAATTTCTCTTGGCCCACCGCTCCCTTCGGTTAAATGATGAATTATCCAGGAAAACACTTTCCAATTGGGAAATTCGGCCCTTCAACGGCAAATCGCCATGAAGCTATGCGACTGCCAGAATCTCTTCCAATTTCTCTTCGTCACCTACTTCCCTTCGCTTACGCGACCTCATCAAAACGCCTTCCGGGAGGGGGTCCGTGGACGTTGCGGGGCGCAGAAATCCGGACGAACCGGGTGCTTTCTCGAGGACCGGTTGTGGAAGTCCTAGGCCAACCGTAGGGTCCCCTTCGTCAAGTGCACCTCGCATCACCACAGCTCTGGCGGTCTGAGCTGTACCTAACTGACTTATACAATGCTAACATCGCGGGAACCTCCACTCTTCGCTCGCTTGTTCCCACATGGGGATTTTTTTTTCTTTTTTTTTTCACTCTCAGTCATAAATTATGTAAATGCCCCGTCGATATGCCTTCGTAGGTTTGAGGCCTCGGTAAACATTATCGATCGAATACCGTTAGAAGTGAAGTAGTTGTTTGAATGACTGTTCTAATACCATTACCACCCCACTCCATATTATAGAGAGCAGTACCTACACACGCCATTCTCAATCATCCATAATCATTGTAATTACGAATCAATCTGCCTCGTCTTTTTGGGTCGCAGTCAACTTCATTTGACATACCTAATAATAAGACGTTATATAACGTGAATTGATCCATTTTTGGTTTGTATTTAGGAAAACCGTTACCTAATACTCGTAATACACTATCCTAATCTACATGAATTTATTATAATAGATGGAACCCAAATGTGACATGTTTGTTTGGTGGTACAAAACATTTGGTTAGGCCTAGTCAGAAACATCTGGTGAAAGGCTCCTCACTAAATTCCTCACCCGTGGAAACCCAAAAACTAGCTATTTTGTCGGTTTTAGCGCTAATTCCGGGCCTCGGGATATTTCCCTAGAAATGAAGGGCATTGGAAGTGGTTTTACTCAGTAAAATTTTAATGAGAAACCCTGAAGCGACTTCGGGGGAGAAGGAAGTGATCTAAAAATGACGTTTTTCACCTATTGAGGTAAGTTTCTTCCCTACAAAAAATCTACAGAATTCAATAAGAAATTGTCAACTTTTTTATAGTTTAGGAATTTGTTTTTTCCATTTTTCTCAACTTTCAAAGCAGTAAGGCAAAATCCGTGGGAACGAGACCACCATAGGAATCAAGAAGGTATATTTAAATTTAAAAAAAAATAAAATAAATAAATAGAATTGCGGCCCGAACAAATATATATAAACAAGTACCTAGGTAGTAGGTACCGAATTTTTTTTTTTTAATTTCACACCGAAATTACCCAGACAAGAACATTCGTAAATTTTCCAGGAAATGGGGGCAATCATTGCAATGGGTCCCTTGTTCTTAACTGGGCGAATTTTTGAACAAGTCCTCTACGGAAATTTAGGAACGGCTTCAAAAACCAAAATGATGACAAAATTTCAATGATATCAAAAGCAAGGTTGAGTAAGTTGGCCAGAAATTGTGTGGTATTGAAATTTAAAATTTTTAACAAAAGGAAGGGAAAATATTGTCATCTTGAGTACAATAATACGCTAAGCATCTATAAAGTCGGAATAGCACGAAATTTCCTATACGAGTGACCCATAAATTAATATTCAAAATGTTCATAGTTCATGAAACATTCGAAAAAAATTGCAAGAAAATTTTAGAAAATAGTCTACGACTGTAACTTTAAATGGTGATTATATAGTCTCGATACGATCACCTACCTAAGTAGTTCGCCTCCAACGGATGATTGGAACCAGTTACCTACCCACAAACAGGCTTGAAGCCAAGAAGAAAGATCCAGTCATAAGCTCCAACGATAAAATCATCTCATGCGACGAGTACAAGGGAATTATGCAAAAAACTGCGAGAATCGATACGCTACGCTCTGCTCCGGTCGTTCCCATGATCACGTCACTTCTCCTGTCACTTTCTCGAGTGATACTTTTGAATAACGGTTTTATTGATTGAAGAACCTGAAGGCTCCACGGGCGAACGTGCTTACAGCCGATAAGATAATTATAACTAACAAGGGTTGATAATAGCACCAAACGTGTCAAAATCGGTTCACTCAAAGCCATTAAAAATTAACTCCAACTATGAAACATGTAAATGAAACCATCAACATTGTGATGACAATGAAGATTTTTAATACGATAATTTCACGATCAATCCTGATTAATACAATTTGAGCGGCTCATCTCACAGAACTCGTTTTGGTACCGTTGGAACCGTCACAAAAAGTTCTGCTCACTGAATCCCATCAAGTACGTTCCAAAAAGTGGACGTAAAAAGTTGTGTTGCACGGATCTTTCCCTAGTAACAAACGTGTTTTCTCAATCAAGCTGACTATTAACCTATAACATGGCCAGGAACTTACCTCATATAATAATTTTGCAAAAATCCTCATGGAACGCCGTTCGAGGCACATCCATCTTAGACAAACAGACCTAGCGTAATAGTTATGAGGTAAGTAGTTACTTATTGTTTAGTTACAACACTGAGATGGCGCGTACCCCGCAGGTCTCATTAAGTACAAATACGAAATATACCGGGTAATAATCTGATGTATTGATCATATTCATGTGTTAAGAAAAAATACCTGTTGGGTTGATGAGAAATATAATATTCACTGTATTCAAAGCCACTAGGTGTAAAAAATATTCACACTCTGCAAGATGGATGGAAAAAGACCGAATTTCCAAAAGAATAATAATCACATTCTATCTAGCTTTTTCGTGCTAATTCGGCTCTCAAAACTCTGTTCCGAATATTATTCTATAATAGCGTTATTTACAGGAACCATTTGCCATTGATTGACTGATTATGATTGATTTCGAAGACGATGAGACGGTTACTGTAACGGTATTCAAGACAACAGTATTCGATTACCGTTGATCCTTGTTTTACGAATAGGTACTCGTTCTAACCGTTTCAGCTTTCTGGTATGTCCACATTGCGATGTAACGAGGTTTAATAGTAGTTACGTAGTTCAAGAAGTGATATTGGGCGTGGTAGATAACTTGGAAGCACAAAGCTCTTGGGTCCTATTAAGTCGGATAGCCCTATTCACTGTAATGATCCACCTTTGATTTAATCAATAGGCTCAAATTGCTAGTGCTCACGCAAATTCACCCAAGCACTCAGGATTATGAAGTTAGCAGCCATAATAACTGGTGTGACCTGAATTCAGATGGTTGTTTGTTGCTTCAAAGTACAAAAGCACAATAATTACTATTAATTAGTAGATTTCAAATATTAGAAGTAAATGGATACAGCTTTTTGTATAATACGTATTTTTTGTTGTAAACACTATTGAATTACTTTATCGTAGGGCACAATGATGGGGGCCGTCCATTACAGTTAATACATAGGTTATCAATATGACTAACAAATTATATTCTGGAGAATCGTAGTGACCTTACGAATTATGAATAGTTATTTTCACCAATTCTTAGTTCCACAGATTACGTTTTGGAAGTCTTGAGGAACTGATTGGGATCTGATGTTCTCCTCACGATGTCTGTTGTGGTCGTGTAGTATCCAGTGAACAGCTAATGCCCCAAAATGAGGCCCATTCCTCGATAACATCCGAACATTAGTAGTTACCTGGCAGCTTTCGACTCATCCACGACCACTCGAATTGGATCTCCCCAGTACCATTCCTATTATCGACTGCTCTCACATCACTAGTCTTCATCAAAATACCGTCCAGGGAAAAATGTGGAAATTGTGTGTTTAGGCTATGAACAGATAGATAGGTACTAGTCACATTGCAGTAATTCTAGTTATAATGACAAGTGCCATCATGATGTGGTTACTAGAATAATCCTCCATTTTCTTGAAGTTTGTCCAGAGAAGGGATCCCTCTATAAGTACTAAAACGAAGCAAAGGAGCACTTTTGGATGTGAGCCACAGCATTTATTAGATAGAGGCCTGTCAAAAAATGTTAATTGACTTTAAGTAAATCCTTTTATTTCACTTTTATATCCATGACAGTTCCTTAACAGTGTACCCTCAGTAACCATTGTGAAAATAGGGCTATTCAGATGATTCTATCGACCCTACTCTGTACCATGATATACCTGTGAACTTAGATTTATCAAGGTAGACTCATTCTCATTATTAATACATAAAAACGTGATATACTAGTGACCTAAGAGTATACATGTGAAATAGTAGCTAGATATACTGAGTATCAAGCATACAAAGATGAAAGAACAAGAACGCCAGAAGCTCTATAAATGCCTCCCTCATTCTGACAGTGCTTTGTGTTTTCGCGGATTAAATTATTTGAAGAAAAACATTTATATAGCTGTCAGGAAGTTTGCTGTTTGGCTACCCAGTGAACATTGATGGAACAGATTGCTCTAAATCTCTCTCATTTCTGAGGAAAGAAGTTCACTATCAACCATTCAAAAACTAACGATTAGCTTTCTAGTAATGAGTTTCGACTTCTCCTCTAACCACCTGATGCTCTCCACGCCTATTTGCGTGGTTATCCATCAAAACCCCATCAAATTCGAGAATTTGGCCGTAGTAAAGCCGTCTAACGTACTCACAAAGCACTAAGCTTGTTCAAATTACAGAAGGCTGTTCCAGGCATTTGCAGGACTTTGAATAGTTGAAATTGCGACTTTAAACAAAGAGTTAGTTATATATCCACGTTTTCACCAAAGGCAATCAAGAATTATTATTTCTACCGATTCTCTAATACATACTAACCCATCAAGTTTCATGTATTTCGACAACGGCGGGGGGTTTTCGTACTTGGTACCTACCTACTCACCACGATCTACTACGCCAAACCCTAAACTGAAAACAGTACCTGAACTGTTACATAATCGCAAATAAGACGCAACAGCTTTACAATATTTCATGGTCTCCTTCTATAACTGCGGACGTTCGCAGTAATTATCGAGGAAAGTTGGATTCGGGGAAGCTACTAAAAATAACCAAAACATCAGCGAAGGGGTGTGATTTAGTCAAATTACATAGAAGATAAGAGGCTCTAATTTCGCACCATTTTGTCCCCGGAGGCCATTTTAGCATCATTTGAAACTTGGTCAGCGAGGACGTCGGGAACTGGGTGACCTTGAGATGCAAATGTCTCATTCGAGCCGTCCAGCTAAACGTACCTACGGCTTCTTATTGGTCCACACAGACGCCGCACAATGGCCTAATAATAGGATTACATAATACGATTCCAACATTATTGACTGTGATTAATTTCTATATGAAATTCCCCGCTGTTTCCGCATCGTACCACAATTTTCCAGTACCTAATTTCAAGCCTTAACGATTAATTTCCTTAGGTAGGTATACACTATAGCAGGTATTTTTTAATCTTATTATACTCTTGAAAACCAACTATTCTAATATTAAAATGTCTTTACTTCATAGTAAAATTTGTACAGGATTAATTCTGCGCCTACTCGTATTTCAGACCAACAATAGCAAAATAGAATGTTAGAGCCACTTGAATGCTTCTCATCATCATGTGAGTATAAAGGATTAACTAAGTAGCATAACCATGAGAAATAAATATAAAAGAGAGAAATTTCCTTGTCTTGACGGCATAAAATATTATATACATGTAAACGTACTGTTTTCTCATCGATATAACACTTACTGACTTACATCACCATTGCTGTTTTCCGGTGGTAGTAAACAGGTAACATGCCTGTGCTAACTAATATTTTGATGATTAGGTACGATTAAACGGTCTAAACGAGTAGCTAGAAAGGTAGGTACCTATTTTATTTACTTTCCTTTACTTACTGCTTACTTTTTACTTACTACTAATTTACTTTACTACTTTTCTACTTTACTTGGGTACATATTCTATTTACTTTACGCGTTGTTAAAGACACTAGATTTACTTTCAGTAGCGCTCAAGTTGTTGTCTAAAAGTTGGTTTGAACGTCAAGCATTTACGTAACCGATGTAATTCACTGTAAAGTGGCCACATTTAGAGAGAAAATGTAATAACCAAGATTGCATTCCATGAGTCGTTATAACGACATGGAACAAACAGTTTTCTTACTTGTTTCGTCGGTCACTAAATTGTTTTCATTTACTTTTTGACTCGCAATTCATAAGAACTTTGGCCTCGATTTTTAAATCTCAGATCGATTTTTAAATTCAGAATCTGTGATAATGAGAACCATCCCGTACAGGTTGGTCTTATTCCAATCGAAGGACATTTGGCATGTTTGTGGTGAAATCCCGGACTGAAACTATCGAGAGGAGGAAATGAAGCGGTGTGTTTACAAATAATGTGGTTTCGATTGATCTCCCTTCCCTCATTCGAATCACTGATCGAGAAACGTAACCGCGTTTAGCATCCAATGGCTAAACCTTCACCTGGTCGAATATGTTATGCCACGTGTATTGAATTCCTCCGATATTCACGCCAAGGCGAGGTCCTCATTAATAAAAGAAAAGTCAAAATACCTTGGAAAACAAGAGGTTCTCGAACTTATTCAAGCAAATTAGTTGTAGGATCTGTCTGAAGTTTGAGCACAAAGTTTGGCGATACCTTGCATCAGCATTCGTCATTTTCTAAATATTCTGGGAGTACAGTGGATACAAGGGACGAAGACCAGTCCGAATGGACACGCTTCACAAAATAACATTAGCATTTTGGCGGTAAATGTATTCCATAATTTACTAACTGTACCACCAGCCCCTCCAGACACTCCCGCGGTTGGCGAATCGTCTACTCAGTCTAGCCCCCAACATAGATTTTTTTCATAATTCCTTTCAAACAATTAAAAGTAACATCAAGTTAACGATCCGTAATACCTGAAACCTACTTACCTAGTACGGATCAAGAATTACTCGACTGCCATGAAATTTCCCTTAACGATGGGCCCCTTAAGCTCAAATATAGCAAGAGCTTCGTTTTATTTTTTTTTAAATCGCTGAAAACTGGGTAGGCAGATACACCATGTGTCTCCCTTACTCTGTGGTGGAGGTACCTATCTACTAATTTGCAAGACTAGACTTATTTGCTCCTCAAGAGAAGAAGCGAAGCTATATATCTGCTTTTTAGTACCTACCTATTCATTATTGACTCACTATCGCCTACTTCATGGGACAGTGAGCTATACTATCGAGAGAATGAGGTGTTTAAGATAGGAGCGTAGAATAGAATCACAAATGAACCACTCAGTGGCGCAAAGGACAAATCGTATTTAGCCTCACGACTAGTTCCACATCACCACTTGCGACGCTAAGGAAATGGATAGGAATGCCGGCTGTATTTCCAGCAGACATACCCAGTGGCGCTTCAACCGGCGTCGACAACGAACCCCGGGTAAGGTGAGATTACCGCTGAAATGTCATTTCGTAGCACGCAGGGGAGAAGCCAAGTGTTGGAATTCAATCCGTCCGAACCCAATTCGAACTGAGTGCTGAGTCAACGAAACGTAAGTGGAATGTGGGCGAATATTTGGACAGGATTGAATCCATCACCAGCACGAATCACGAAAAGTCAGGATTGAGGTTTAACAGACATACAAGAGATCAGTTACTAAGCTTGGTTATTGCCGTTATTGTAAATGAGAGAGTTGAATTTACCTTGAAACGAATAAACCAGTTTGGCGCGTTCTGCGGCCTGAGTTCTTATTGACAGAAGTAAGTATTTTCTTACTTTTCCTGCGATTGCCAATGGCCACATTTTCCCCAATGATTACAATAAATGATGCAAAATATTTTCTTACAGATCAAACTTAATAAAAACTGAGTAAATTCACCATTCATCTGTATAGCTGAATTTACCAAACGAGGCGATTGAGGAAAACGTATGTTTGTTTGAGTTTGCTGAATCAGTAATGATCCTCTTAAATTTGAATAACATCGTGGTATAAGTTAATACTAAGAGAAATGGGGAAAATCGCTACATACGGAAGGACAACCTACAATCAATTCCACCCTCAACCCAAACAAGAATCAGTACAATGGCCATTAACAACCATATTCATGGAATATATCAATTTTGAATAGATCGATGGTGGGGGGGTGGGTTCTGCCCATAATTGCCCTTGCTGTTTATTCAGTCCGTTGAAATGTAGACATCCGATTCAAGTAGGCAGCCTTTTTTTCATTAACAGTCTAAATTTGAGTTTTGGAGAAAAGGGAATTGGGAAAACTAAATTTCGTATAATTTCCTACTAGCTTAGGACTGAATAAGGATAATATAATGCTCGAATCAACATACCTACTATATTATTACTGAAACCGGCACGGGACACGCCTTGAAGGAAGGTTGTGCAGGAGGGGAGTCGGGTAAATCAGAATATTCTACCAACATTGCCCCAAATTTTTATTCATCCCTTGAAACTAAGAAGTGTCTGTATATCTGATAAACCGTTTTAGTTGGGAGGTAATTTTAAATTGTCCAAACTTGAGCCCAATGTGACACAGTGACCACGAAATGGGGTATTCCGGTGGGTCTGGATTTTCATCTTCTAACTCAAATTCGAAATTCAGCGCCCTAGCAAACCCCCGACTCCCAATTTCCAGCCCAAAATGAAGAGTAGTTTCGTCACAAAGAATGCGGAAAGGTTCCAGCATGACGTGACGATATCAGAATCTGGGTTGATGGGGTTGATGTCATTCTTTATACGACCCGTATCGCCCACTTCCTCTCGACGGATACCCATCATGTTGCACCTTTTTGGAAAGCTCTCACTGACATATTTTCATCAGAAACATGAAAAATATCAACTGGAATAGCAATTTTGCGTTATTTATCATCAGCTGCGAGTAAATTATATATATTTCCGAATCTGGATAATGCTCGACTCAGAAGGCTTGTCGAACCCATCTTGGGAAATGGTGGTGGGAGTGTTTGTGGAAGATTAGTACGAAATTTGTCCCAATTGTCTATCAAATCCATTGAAACTTGGGGGAGGGGATGGGACAACGAAATGTCGCACAATTTCCCACCAGATTATACTGAATACGCATAATTCTCCACTCTAAAAGGCTTGTTGAGCCCACCTTAGGAAATGGTAGTGGAAGCCTAACCAATTAGGCGGCAGGCGTCGGCTCATTATAGTTATCAGATCGAGCGGCTCTGAACCCTGTTGGCGCGATGTCGTTTCATCGGGCTAATCAGATGAAATGGCATTAGGCTTGTCAGCTCCTTCCGACGGTTTGTAGCTTTCAGAGGTTCAGGGCGCGGCTTTGGGTCGGCCTCGCCTCCACTCAATTGAGATCAGGGAAGGTGCATTGTGGGCACCAAAAAGTAGAATACAAGAGCTCATGGTTGTGCAAATGGGGAGTCACCTTGGCATTTGGATGTCCCGGTCAGAGAGTGATTCGGTAGTCTGAGCCGTTCATTCAATTTTGAAGTTTCCTGTTGCTAAGAAGTAATTTATTTATTACCGACTTCATGTTTGGTTGATCACAAAGACATTTTCATTTTTCAAGCTGCCTCGAGACGGAGAAACGCTTTGAAGCTAAATGAATAATGAGCTTCTGGATGGTTTAGCTTCAATAGTAGGTATCCATATTAATTGTTCATGATACCAGTTCACTCTTGGTATCATTAGTCAGTTGTTGTACACGTACTTCAGTTGTTTTGTAGTGAAGTGACTGGTGACATTTTAAGGTGAAAAGCTTCGCGAAGAAATAAATAAACTGTAATCATCTAGAAGGTCTGATCAATCAACAGACTAAGCTGTGCAGACTGGAGAATATAGAACATCAGATGACAAGGGGCGAAGAAATGAGGATTTGGCTGAACCTTTCGCAGAAGATATCAGATAGGTTTACCTAGATACCTAGTAGACCATTTTGTATTGTCCAACTGAAGCAGGGTTTTGAGGAACGCAAAAGGACAGAAAGGATTTTCGCCTAATTTCAGCCGCCAAGATACACAACGAATCGTTGTAGGATCTCATCACTACTACTACCCTGAATTGAATTTTTTTTCATATTGAACTAAACCTTCTTCAGATTGAGATTAAATCTGTTTACTTTACATTAAATTATCAATTATCAAATAAATCAATTTTATGGAGACAATCCCCCCCCCCCCCCACCCTCGTTTCACTCAAAGTTGTGGCAAAATGATGGGCAAAGTGATGGCATCACAAGGGAGAGACCAGCCATCCCAGTCATGCTCCAAGTCTCGATCTCTCCTTACATGATTCTATGGAGCACTACTAGGTCACACATAAAGAATCGCTCGGAAACACTCAATTATTCATTCAAGTAGGTACCTAGTAGTGCCTAGTAAGTAGATGGTAGTCGAAGGCAAAGGTGGATGTAGCTAAAGCCGTCGCTCACTGACGGCATTGAGAGAGTGAACCCAGCACCATAACTCAACGCAAGATGCAATAATCCACGGCCATCAGAACCCTCCTCGTCCCATCGTAGAGGGACAATGACAAGCGAACTGCAGCACCCACGAGCCGTTACTCAACCCAGAACGGAGAACACCCGGGTTTCCAATAAGTCAATTTGCGACTTTCGAACTAAGAACCCGGGGAATAGGGTTTCAATACGAATTTCCGCTCTCCTCATCCAATATTGCATAATCGTCCAACAGCCGGGTTCTTACCAATCTAATAAGGAAAGTCACGATTCGCTTTGAGATGTTTAACGTGACGAAGCGACAAAAGGATGACTGGAAGTTACGATCAGCCACGGGGTGAAGTAGCCTGATAAAAAGGGCGAGTCCACTTGAGCCCAATATGGAAATCCACACCGCCCAGCCCAGCTCCAACTTAGATGAGTAGCATTGATATGAATAGGTAATGTTCATTAATTCATTATTCAGTTCATCAATAATAGTTCAACTCAAATAGTTGTCTGATAAATATACATTTATACATACACAGCAGAGAATGATTCAGAAACGTCTCAAACTGGGCTCACATTGCTCCACAGCTTTTGATGTATCATTCAGATCTTACCGAGCCATCTCCGAGACTCCACAATGTACATGACATTGTACGATGTTTCAGAAATATCCCACTGTTGACATAATAGAAACATCACAATGTACATGATGCAGAGATAACACAGACCCAACCAAAATCTACTCATCCATTGTGACTCTAATTAACATATCTGATACTCTGCGTGTGCTCATTCAACATGAGTATCTCAGACGTCAAAAGTGAGGACATAAAGGGATAAGTCTGAGACGTCACACAGCTATTCTGTGACGTCTTTGCGATGAATCATATCTCATTCGATACGTATTAGAGACATATCTGAGACGTGTTCTGCTATATGGGTACGAAGAAGAGTATTTGGATGTATAATAACTATATATGTTACTATGTAACTGTTTCTATAATTCTCGGATGTATGATTATTTGGGTTCATTGTTTATATGTGCATACAGGCTCTGATGAAGATATGTACCGATAGGTAGCAGAAGAGAGAACTATTGGTTGGAGAGGAACACAGAGGAAAAACATCGCTTTTATTTATTTAAAATTTTAAAATTGACTTCGTATGTAATTGACAACTCGGGATGTTGAATTTTATATTTTATTGTTGAGTAGGTAGATATATTTAAAAGTAGGTAGGTATGCGTAAGGTCTTATTGTTGTTTTCTGCATAAAATTCGTACCCTGGTAAAGGGCACGTTGTACTCAGGTGTTTTTCTTATATATGACCCCCTTCAACCAATAAATAGTTAATCAACTTTCACAGGCAATCGTCATGATCAAAAGAGGCTTTGTTGGCCATCATTCCCAATCTATTGGCGTAGTTGAATTCGTCTCCATCTCTCGATCAAGAGAGCAATAACCTTTAACCCATTCCGGCAGATTCATTGTAGGAAATTACAAGCCCTAATGTGCCTACCCACAAATAGCAATGGAACAGTGATATTTGTAGGTAATGATTTTCGAATGAACCTGATTGAATCCACTATCCACTTTACCAGGCGTTCGAAGCCTCTCATTCTTACCCGTTTGTATTCTTGATCCAATACAACCCTTCCGAGTTTTCGTTATTTCCTACCAACTTGTTTCCCTATAGTTTTTCTCCGGCTTAAGACGGCTTTAGGTCTTCCAAACGAACGTCGAGGGGAAAACGGTGGACTAAGGTTTAAAAAACGAGAGTTTGCCAATAAAAGGCCCATTTACGCGGTTCTGGGGAAGAAGGATTAAAAACTTTTTTCATCCGGCCTTCTCCAAGCATCGACCTAGAGTTGTTTTTTTTCTCGCAAATTTACGGTGATTGTTTCTAAACCAGATACCATCAAGTCCTCTATAGTGTGTCCCAGGAAATACCCCCTCCTCCCTGCCATTCCATCTTCATCCTCGGGAGTTTTTCGGGATTACGTCATTTCCCGTTTCGTTCCTTTTGGAGTCCGGGAGTTTTCAATTTCCTCCATTCTTCACAGTAACAACGACGGAGGAGAATGCGAACGAAGATTTGGATAAAAGCTGGACATTGAGGGACCTCGCCCTTTGTTTCTTTTTCCTGTTCCTAATGGACTAACGAACGGCCTCAGTACAGATGGACCGAAATGAGGATTTAGAGGGGAAATATCTCAGTAAGCTTCTTTCAGAAAATTGAGCGCCAATTCCAAATATATCACCTCGACAGTTTTTTCCGCAAAAAATTTATAAATAAGTTCCGCAGAAAACTCGAAAACTGCATAGGAAAAAATCCTGTAAATGATTACAGAAAGGTTCACTATTTTTCTACACAGACAACCCACATGAGAAGCGAACGGGTGGTCTCATTCAAGCCCAAAAATGAAAATCTAAACAATATCGGAAGAAATACTATATCGATGTAGACCAATGGACAATAATATAACCATGCTTCTAAATCTGGTTTATCCGAGGACTATAATAATTGTTATTGCGACCTAAATTGATGTTACTATAAGGATCAATTATTGCAAATTGAAAAAACATCTCTACGATATATCAACTAACCTTTCCTTTTCTTTGTAGACACAAAACCTTCGGAGTTTGAAACAATCAGTACCTACTTAACCTACTTAACTTGTTCTTTCAAACTATTATTTTTTTCATTTTTTGTGGTTTTTCGCGTTGTCTGTGGGTTTAGGATGGACCACGACTAGATAGTAGGTATGCGGGAATATTGAGCTTCAATACGTCGCGGTTTCAAACATTACATTATACAATAATACTAAACTGGCTGAGGTATGAAAGAGATGCAAAGTCGATCATGAATGCTACAATTTGCAAGTCAAATATTGAATAGATGAACTCGAGATGGGTCGAGCGTGCGGGGCTAGCTAACAATAGCTGTAGAAAGGCCAATGAATTGACATTTAATTCTGGAAGATAAAATAATTATAATGACTCTATTGTCAACAGTATTGAAGTGTCGAATGATCATGTATTTTGCTGGGCTGAATTATCTGATGATCATCATTATGTAGGACAGTGTTCAGAAATGTATGAAACGTTAACACAATGCACCTACAAAATGTACACTGAATATTGACATTTTATGTCTTTACTATGGCACATGACTCAAAAAGTGTGTGTTGTTGTGAGTCGTTGCTAGGGAAATGGTACTTCGTCGTTTTTCATCCCGCACAAAATTCGTTGACCATTCGTTCGAAAGCTCTCGATTTATCCAACCATATTATGTTAACTACTGCGAAGTGCGTGGCCAACAAGCTGAGTTGTGAGCATGGTTATTTGAATAATTGTGTACACTCAGGTGATCATTCTCAATAATTTATTGACATTGTGACCATGATTGCAACCGCTTGTTCATTTTTTATGATTTCATTGCGCTGGTGTTTCAATGATTTGATTCATAGCAGGTGATCCGAATATTGCGAGAACGGTTTGATTTGTGAAGCGGTGGTTAAATCATTTTAATAGGTAATTTCTAAAGACATAAAATGTGCCAATGTGTTGCAGACTCGTATGCAAGCGTTTCAACACCGTTTGATTTTAAAGGTAAACATTGACGTTGATGGGTTTCGTTCATGTGCCAAAGTAAAGACATAAAATAATGTCAAAAAACGTATAAACAAATGAAATTTTCTCAAAACACTAAAAACCTGAGTTTTTTCACTTTCAAGATTCTTTAGTGAATGTTTCCCTTGATATGTAGTTCAAGGTGGAACATTTTGATTCTGGTGTGTCACCTACTAGAAATAATGTAAACTGCGTGAAAGGAGAGGATAAATGGGTTTAAACACGACAGTAATCGCTCAAATCTTTGCGTGTTTTTCCTTATCCTAATCAACTGAATGAGTTTACGTGGAAAACCAGGTCACTCGTGGAGCAAGGGAATGAGATGGCCCTAGTGAATTAGAAAAATCGATGACCAGTTTTCAAACGTTATTCCTGTACCTAAAAATGGTATAGTTGTACCTAAATGAAGAATAAAAACACGCCATGGTACCGAAGCGTTGTTGAACAGTTTTTCAAACTTTTCTCAGCAAAAAGTTTACCAATTTCGTTCATTTATGTTCTCTGAAGTAATTCTTCTTCTATTTCAAACCACGAGATCAACGAAATATCCAAATATTAAATTTCGAATTTTATAATTAATTCGAAATTTTGAATTTTAAATTTAAATGGTTGAAGGCTCAGACTCGAATAATAATATTATATGTATATAATTATATTATAATGAATGCCGAAACCGATTTGTAATTGATTGACGATTAATGGAGACAAATTTGAAGAACTTTTTGAAATCATTGACTCATTTTTGACAATATTTTCCAATCCAAAGTGGAAAGATTCACACTCATGTTCTGGATTCAACATTCTGATTAGGTCAGTAACTCATTTGCCCCTCACTCACATTCGGAATACCTGAAACACTGTCACGAAACGACTTGTTTTGTCGAAATGTTTGTACAGCTCCCATCTTTTGAAACTTTTGACCATCTCAACGAGGCAAAGAAGGATTATAGTAGGATAGGTAATGTAGACGTACAAAACGACAGTATCACAGTTAGTACCGTACACGATCATGATTGTTTAAAGAATAGCACTCGTACGAATAAAGAGTACTTAACGTCTTCTTTTTAATAAGTAATTGCTTCCTTTTCGAGGAGGTATTGGAAGGACGGGTGTTATCCCAAGTTATACGTGCACTTCAAGCCCTGCGAGGGTCTGAAACGGCGTAGGGCTTCCTCCCTTCATCCACTCCCCCAATTTCCGCTTATTTATGTGGTTGAACTCGGTTCTTCCGTCGTAATACGGATATTAGCCGAGGAAAAGCCCTTCCCTGACCTGACTGGCGAAGCGAGGAAAGAAAACGGATGGCAGCCGGTCCAAATTGTAGGCTATTATTAGGTAGCATCTTCGTAAATGGGAAACAGCAAATCGCCAGTAATTTTCCAATCACTTACGACGCCAAGGGAATCAGGCTTACAGCGTGGAACATTAACTAACTCGACTTGATCATTAACGACCCAAAAAAGTGACCAGAAAGTATCAAGAATTTAGCAGTGGTTCCCAGATATCTAGGTACAACTAATCCATAGTTTGGAAAATGTAATAAACTCAATTTATTGAGAGGTGCTCATTTTTTGACTAAGCTGATCTTTAAGCTTATGTTTCGATCTAGCTGATCCAGGAGCGTACATTTCAACACAGCAACAGCTAATATAGGAGCTCGATTCTCGACTCCACTGATCTGGGAGTTCAATTTGTGACTTAGCTGATCCATAAATTCTGTTTTCGACTCGATTTGTTAGGTATTAAGAAATGCCCTGACCAAAATTCGAAAATCGACTGACCCATTACGACCGGATGTTACCGAAGTAACACGTCTGTATTCTTGGACGTAAATCACGTTAGCCCATGCACAGATGTAGCTATTGATCCGAGAGGACTGAAACTTATAGGGACGACCTATAAGGAAACCTCAGGTAGCTTTACCAATTTACCTCTTCTTACAGCATCAAATTTGCTTTAAATTAAAAAATAAATTAAACATAAAATTGCTTTGTCCTATGGTCTTCGAATGTACTCGTATTACATCTATACACTTGTGTGTAATGTATTACTCGAATGTTTCTAATCTAATGTGTTACCAACACTCCACATGAATATATCCAACATAATGAATTACATACATAAATGGAAGTATTGGTCTATATTACTCGTACAACCTGAGTCCTCATTAGACGAATTTAGCGGGAATAACGACGCTCGTTAATATTTTCCACGACGTTTCCTCTCTAAGAATACAGTTTCTCGTTTTGCCGTACTCGTATTATCGACGATCCTCCCTTTTTCGCGTTTACCGGAGAATGGAGGGGAGGTGGAGTCACTAACAAGCTCCATTGTGTCATCAACCTTTCAACCGTAATTAGCTAACTCGAAATCCTTACCCTGTCATCCTTTGTGTTCGAGTATTTTAACCTTTTCAACGATCGTTAGGGTCTCGTAAAATACCGGGACGTGAAAATTATCGATAAGACGTTGGAAGTACGTAGTAGTGCCCAAAATGTTTAATTAGCGAATCTTAAAAAAATAAAAAAAAATCAGCTATTGCAATGGCTTTAAACTCAAATTTTTAAAACTTTCCTTCATGAGAATCAGTTTTACACCAGTTTAAAACGTTTCCCGAAATGTAAAATGTTTTATATATGTATAATCATGTCATTCCAGACGATATCTGACAATCATATCGATCTAAAAAATTAGAAAAAAATTAGAAAAATTCTGAAAATTTTAAAATTTCAAAATGTCAATAATAACAAAAGGAAGGATAAGTTCATCGGCCAGAATTTTTGGATTACCTGCTCCAAGGGGCCAAATTTTGAAAATAAGGGTCCAAAAACGTGTTTTTGAGGTTTTTGGTAAAAAATAACCATCTAAAACATGGGTACAAGGGGTATTTTCGGAATCAGCGTAACATTTCCTATATAAGAATCATCCACGAAAACTGTTAAAATGATGCTTTGAAAATTCGATCATCAACTCATGTGAATGAAGTATATTTGACAAACGTACGGGCTCAATTGACAACCAAAAATACCATTTCTGAGTCAAATTCAGCTGTTTGGCTCACGGAGAACAACATTTAGGTGAATGAAAAACAACCTTCTCTATGTACCTTCTCTAAAACAACCTTGTATATGAAATGCTATCGAGAAAAGATACCTGAGTTGGAGGCTTATCTATAGTGGGTTGAGATACAAACGAAATAACTATCTGTTTGTGTTCGTTTACTATTTACTATTTACGTGGCCGTCCAGATCTGATCATAACGTGTCAACCGTAAACCCTGATTGGTGCCTACGAAAAAAATAGGGTGGCAGGTGCAGGTAGGTGGTAGAAAGGTATAACATTCCAAGGTAAGTAGTGCAAGGAAGGCTGGTCGCTCTGGGTTACCAGACGAGGTGTGGCGTCTACCGTTAGTAGACCTGTGACGAAGGGCAAAGAGGAATCCACGGTACCCCCAACATGTGTTTATTGTTTGGAAGTATACATTTGTGTCGGTAGTTGTTTATCGTTGGTCAACAACAAAAAGTGACCATTGAGAGTTGCAGTCTTTGATTTATTGGTGCTGTTCTGATTTTAAGCACGTATTTAGTCGAATTTTTGAAAATGGGTACATATTATCCGGACAGTAAGTTATACACCTAGGTACAGTGCCTCAACCCGGAAACGGCGTAGGCTTGCGACTGAAAATAGCAAAATGCAAAAGAGAGAAGGAATATGTCAAGGTATGAGTGCCTACCTACACCTGCAATTTACAAAAAGTCGCTCCCAGTCTGATTTCTCGAATAATGGGGAAATTTGCATGTTAAGCTGGTTTTCGCTTCCTCACTACCGTGGTGGTGGGGTAGGAAACGGTAGGAAACTATGTATTCGTGCAAGAAATAAACACATTTTTGTCCTGAATTTCCACTTGCTTTTAACGAATTTTCGAGGAAAATGAAGCTATTGCAATGGCTTCAAAATTTTTGTAATGAAAATTTTTGGAAATTTTCTTTGTGGAAATCCGATCAGACCTTTCTATAACGATTCCTGAAATTTAACATTATAATAAAAATAAAAAAATCCACAAATTTTTTAAAATGTCAATAATATCAAAAGAAAGGACGAGTTCTTTGTCCAGAATTTTTGGAGTACTCCAAGGGATCAAATTTTAAAAATTTAGATAAAAAAATCGCTAAAAAACGCGTTTTTTGAGGTTTTTGGTTCGAATTACCATCTTAAACATAGGAACACATGGTATATTCGAAATCAGCGTGAAATTTCCTATAAGAATCACCCACCAAATCGGATAAAATTATTCTTTGAAAATTCGCTCACCAACTCATGCTGCTCATGGAACTTTTCACGTTTCAGAGCTTCCTGAACAATTTGGGTTCCCTGTCTGTATGTCGGTCGGTCTGTGGTCAATTCCTTGTCCCAGGCAAGACTATTTATGAAGTTATGGTCCGAATTTGATGAAATTTTCAGGGATTGAGCGGATTAGCCCCGTGACGGTCCCCTATCAATTTCATCGCCATCGGACCACTAGTAGCGTGAGCGCATGGGCAAACGTGAATTTCATGAAACACCGGTATCTCAGTTCCTAATTGACCCAGTTCGCTCAAATTTGGAGGGTAGTTGAGGGCTGACTCCAAGGCAATCACCTATCTTCGTCACGATTGGATCAGTAATTCGTTGAAATTTTCCGTGAAATTTCGGTGAAATTTTCAGGTGTTCCTCGGGTTAGACTCTAAAGGATCTCCTATGAATTTCATCGCATCCAAACCATTAGAAGTGTGTGCGCATGCGCGAACGTGAATTTCCTGAAACCCCGGTTTCTCAGTTCCTAATTGACCTATTTCGCTCAAATTTGGATGGTAGTTTGGGGCTGAATTCAAGATAATCACCTAGGAATTATACCAATTTCGCTGAAATGTTCACTAACTGATTCAGTACGTCCATGTTACAAAAGTGAGGAAGCTATACCTACTGCCCACCCAACTTGGCAGACGTTTTTCATGATCATTGACTTAATACATTACTCCAAATAAATATTTTTAAATATGTTTTCACAAATCGAATGTCCCTGAGAAATAAGCCAACTAAAAACAATTTTTTTATATGCTGATCTTTTATAATTAGTTGGGTTGGTTATAGTGAGGGTGCTTCCCGTAATAATTGTGACATACTATAGAAAATGTGGTGTGTTGTACCTTTTAAACGTAACTGAGGAGTAGGTATAATATTTTGCGTGGTAGGGCAAAAAGAATAAGCACAATTGGACAAAAGTCCGTAATTGAAAAAATTCGGATGCTTGAGCATAAACAAGACAAATATTTGGCCAACAAAGAAAACCTTAGTCATCGAGAATGAATCAGTTTTCGGAAACCTTTTAGGTTTTTGACATCATCATGTCTTTCATATGGCACATAACTCAAAAACCGTTACGAAAATTGACTACGAAAATTGTCCCAAATGAGTTTCTGACGATTTCCCCGTAAAACCGAGTCCTTGGTAGGGAAATTGAGCTCGCAGCTCAGCTGAGTCGAAAATGGAGCTCCCAGATCAGCTGAGTCGACAATGGAGCTCACAGATCAGCTGAGTCGAAAATGGAGCTCACAGATCAGCTGAGTCGAAAATGGAGCTCTCAGATCTGCTGAGTCGAAAATGGAGCTCTCAGATCAGCTGAGTCGAAAATGGAGCTCCTGGATCAGCTGAGTCGAAAATTAAAGATGACATGAAAATGTCTCAATGTGTAGCAGACTCGAATGCAAGCGTTTTTTGATAAACCTGTCTAGATTTAATAGTTTCCTCGTATTCAATAAATTGAACAAGAAGCTTACGATCATATTGATGTTAGACTACTGCTAAACATCAACATGGCCTATGTTTAAGTTTTATGCAGATTTTCGTTCGGAAAATAAGGAAGACCTTCCGAACCCTGCTCACTTGTTATTTGTTATTATATTACTGACATTTTAGGAGCAATGATGGATATTGTAGACCGTTACTTAGGTCAAGGTCAAAATACATGTACCTATCACTTATCGACTTGATTAACAAAATTATCGACTCTTTAGGTAGAATCTATGGGTACATCTATGGTACATGGGTTGAATGAATAGAAACACCATCTTTTCTTGTTCAGTCTCCTGGGCAAGATACAGGACATTAGCTATTCCTGACAATATTCAATGGGACCAAAGTCCGAAAAACGGGACTGTCCCGCTAAATACGGGACGCCTGGCAGGCTTACCTCTCAACACCAGTTTTCTACGTCCTGTTTAACTATAATCTTTAAAATCGCCTTTTGAGCTGTCACCAAAGGACGCAACAGTGATGGGAAGGCTCCACGTCACACAACTATGCCAAAGCTCAATATACTCTGTGTCAAAGATTTGTATACGATTAAAAGAGAATCATAGCTTATTCCTGGCACTGTAGTATACTTAAGCCATGTTCATTACTTTTTTAGCGAGAGCTCCTCCCATCTTAGATTTTCATCAAAAATGACGTCCAAGTATCTTGCAGAGGCCACTCTTTCTCATTTCGGGCATGAACAAGAGTTGGAACCCCCATTATTGCAGCTGTAAAGTTTCAAAACATGCGGTATATATGCGACCTACTTTGTGATCTCGAAAATACTAAATATTTCATTTTGTTGACATGTAAGCTGAGAGTGTTTACAGGCAACCACTCATAGATCAACTTTATGTCGTGATCAGCCCCAGTAAACACTCCAGAATACCGGAATTATTCTACCAATTTTGCTGAAATGTTCACTAACTGATTGTATATACGTCCATGTTACAAAAGTGAGGAAGCTATACCTACTGCACCACCAAACTTGGCAGACTTTTTTTTTTCAAACCATTAATGTTATCTTCTAACGAAAGAATGAAGAATGAAGTCGATTAACACACTCACGGCATTTCAGAGTAAATCACCCGCCTGGCCTCTCAGTAAAGCTGGGGTGAACAATAAAATTACGAAAAGAATCAACTGAGGTAGAACGCATTTAACGTCCAAATAAACTGAAAGAGGAAATTTTCATTCGGAGTGCGGAGTATTTGCCCACGGATAAGTAGTTCAAACAATGATTTTGTTAACCTACAAGGCCAACAAAGAAATTAATCTTTATTTTGCTGAATGTTTTACTGCGCAACAAAAAATTAAAGAACCTAAAAACCTAAAAAAAAACAAGCCTCATACATAAAAGATTCGTATAATAAACATATCTATTTACTACAGATATAAATTAGTGCAAAACAAACGGAGGACTACTGGTTCCTCCGCTACACTGCGTAGGACGTGTGAATAATGAATCTCTATAAATTCTGAATTTACCAAGAAAAAGGAATTTTTCTGTTTAGGTTATGTGATGTAACTACGAGCTATTTTCTTCAATTCGGAGTCACTTATTTATTTCTTTGTTGAGTAGTAGGTACGTTTCATCCCAACACCGGCGACTTCTTCAGTCTGTATTTGTCAAATGTTGCTTATCAGGAACATTAGCTTAGTACTCATCATAGATCACAGGAGCATCTGCATTGAGTTGAGTACTTGGTGTACTTGTTGTGTATCCTGGTTGTAGGTAGGTAGGTACAAATGCTGCATGGTACATTTTACCGACTATTTGACCCTTGAAAACTAACAGTTTACGCCTAAGAAAGCATCAAAATTGCTGGCCTACGAGCTCACCTTAGGCACTCCCAGGTTGCAATTTTTGACTGTCCCTCGGTTCCGACATCCTCTAGAGTGAAACATTTTATACCTACAGAGGACGGTAAATAAATACCTGCTGCTACTTTCTTAAGAACTAAGTATAGAATCTGATGAAGGCAGGTAGCTGGATCTGCCGCGTAGTTCATTTATGAATGTAGCAAAGTACCTACCTATTCAATGACTTGATGATAGGTACTACAACCTACTGTTATAACAACAACTGCAATGTTGAACATTTAACAATAATTCATTTAACAAGTGTGTACCATTTATTACCATTATTACCAAACAAGTGTGTACCATTATTGACAATAATTAAATTTAACAAGTGTGTACCATTCTGTAGATTACATTAGCTATACATTATATAATTATTAGGTACCTATGTATTAAAAGAAACAATGTGGTCTATCGGACCCCCATTATACCTACTCACATTTTTAGTGTACAAATTGGTCTAGTATGTAGGTAAGTACCTACCCGATGAAAATATTTAGGCTTTGTTCAATTTTTTCAAGAAGGTAGGTAACTGAACCTGAAGTAGGTGAACCTACCTGCTAACATCAACCAAGACACCTATGGGATTTCCTATTGTACTTAGTCAAACTTTGTTTTCCCCCCAATCAAATTCAGCAGCCCTTATTATAGGACCAACCTTGAATTTGATTGGGAAAAACTAAATTTGATTGGGAAAAAACTAAATTTGGTTGGCAAAAAATTTATTTTGACTGAAAAAAAAAAAAAAAATTTGATTGAAAAAAACTGAGTATGACTGGGAAAATGCTATACCTACTTACTGCACAATTTGTATAATACAATTCCATGAAATGTTATAAATTAATAGGTATTTAGGGTAGGTCCCCCTACATACCTATCACACCCTACATCATTTTACTAGTATTCAGTATTATACATGGGATAAAATTAAGAATCATTATCGGCGCAGAACACGAACATTGGGGTCCAGTGAAACAAAGTAGTTTTGGATTAGGTAGTTACCCTATCGAAAATGAGGGATTCCAGACGTCATCGAAACCGTCTGAATTAAGTAATTATTCTTGAGGAGGTCAAAATCTATTGAGAATCTTCTTCAGTTTTGAGGTTTACCTATAGAGAATAATCTCATTAATGCAGGGTGTTTTAGATTCAAAAACTTCAACAATATACTCGCCGACAAAAAATTTTGTTAGATTTATATTAGTTAGTTGATTAAAAAATCGCTAAGGAGATTAATTGCGAGAAAGTGATAATTTTATAACAACCTACTTTATTA
>JAEMON010000008.1:15402488-15424416 GCA_030264115.1 Lygus lineolaris | reverse complement strand
GGTGATAATTCCCCATTGGAAGTTCTCGCTACCAACTATTTATGTTTTGTGGAGATAGGTATTAGAACCATGCGTCCTCAGTCTCGCCAGTGGACTGTGAATTCCGCGGAGTTTCCTACAAAAACAGTAGGAATGCTCACAACCCGCCTCGCGACTCGGCTTTACAAAAGGCCGAGTTTCTGGTCGATGAGCGCCCGAGACAAAAGAATCCTTTTCCTGCAGGACCTCCGAACCTCCACAAAGGGATCCGTTGTGGAGGAGCACCACCTTCAACTTCGAAGGCCTGAGTACTGAAAAGAGACAAACCATGAAATGAAAAGAAATGTAATGTTTTGAAATAAAATTCTACTGATCCTCGTACTGGATTTCATCAATTACCGTAGGAAATCGGGATAGAACTACTCACTTCGTTTGCTCTCTTTTGAGAATTTACAATTGCATCAGTTCGAAATCGGGAAGTCCAGCAGTGTCCTGTAGAGCGGATACTGTTTCAGTGCCAGGAAGGCTCCCAAACCAATCGACAACTGGAACCACACCATACGTCAATCCATGTGGATAGCATAATTATTATTTGTACTTCTGTATCACATTAATCGAAGTTTATTGATTCCATAGACGATTCAGTCCAGCCAATACGTTACTTTTTATTGTTTAAATACAAATATTTTATCATTATTATCAATACAAATCGGGGAACCCTGGGAAAAAGCATCCTATTCCAATGATAGACGGTTTCCTAATGCTTGTCATGCAATCGAATTTTCAATCCCATCAAGCAAATTTGGTAGATGTCATGCAGAGAGTAGCCAAGACGCATCATGTCAGTTTAAGTGCTGCATTTCCTTACAATTTTGAGATTGACAATTAGAGTCCAATGTTCCTAGGTTCATAACATTTATGCATTTTTTAAACCATTATACCTACTACAACTCAAGTTTGTGTACTTTTAGCATTGCAGTAACTTCGTGAGAGCTTCAACATGGCAGCCCCCAATTAGAAAGCGCTTCAGAACTTCGTTTCGGATTAGTCTACCTAGTTCAGTGAAGGGGACGACAGGGGTCAGCCCTCAACTTATAGGTACCTTCAATACAAAAATTAAGATTCTACTCCCTTCATCCTCATAGAGGACCAAATAACAAGGAAAAATCGGAAACCGCGTAAAAATCTGATTATCTGTTTCAAACGAATTTCCAAAAGCGATTTGTTCGAAGACATGACGTCACGAGGTACGCACGGTCACCTTTCTGGCTTCGTTGTGGAAGGAGATGGACGAGAAGGAGACCTTGGTATTTGTGCAGGATCCCCCTTGAAGTGGTGGACGACGAAGGCTCGCAAGCGTGCATAATCAAAGGAGTGCACGTCCGGCCGTCCCACACCCAAGCTGTAGTTCCAGACTCTCGAACGTGGATTCTCAAAAATGCAGAACGTAACAATCAAAAGCGTACCTATTCATAAATATTCATACAGAGGAAACAATCCATTTGAGTGAAGAGGAACAAGCTTCTATATCAGTCAATTTTCTTTTGGCCTATGTAAGTTGGTATAAGTACGATTGTGTACACGTCTATGGTTAGGGACAATCTATAAATGTAGAACGAAAAATTTGAAGAACATGGGATGAAGGATGGAGGTGTTTTACATCACTATAATAGCTATCGTTTCGCAAAACACTGCTTACATCGAAATCGTTCGAGACGAGAGTGATTGAATATCAAGCAGACAGACAAACATACTGAAACTGTATACCTAATAATTATACTAACAGACATACCTCCTAATAACTAAGCTTAATATTATTATTAAGGACTAGCCGAAATACACGTTCTATAAATACAACGGGCTCGAGAACCAAACAAATGTGTCACTTCCAATATTCAAATAAACCTACATACGGGATTTTGCAAACGGGCCACTGTTAGGAATAGCCTCGACCACTATGAAGGAGAGGTCTGGGGGACTCTGCCATGCCTATTTCCAGGAACTCGCTAATCATTTGGCGAGCTTTCTAAAAGTAACTGGGTTTTCAGTTAAGGCGTGATGATCTACAAACAACCAGACATACAACACGAATTATTTAGTTTAGAATAATAATACATAGGTACTCGTACTTCTTAAAGTTAATGGTTGTTAAATGAGGATATGAATTAATAAATTTTTCATCCGATAGTTTGCCCCAGTGAATGTCAATGCCGAATATTTTCAACCTGCTTTGATGGTAGGTTACTAAATGAATTTTCACCAGGATCAATACTCAGGCGAGCCACCAGGGGGTTCCCCTCGCATCAGGGACTGAGAAGACCCCTCGTGGCCTGTGGCGGCACGTAATGACACCGAGTTTACCTTGCGGTTTTCTCCAATCCCTTATTACTCCTTGATTATCATAAGTTTTTTCAGATTTCGTGGGACTTTGTTCCTACGCGACGTTTCCTGTGGTTTCAATCTCTCTCTTTTAGAGTTAATTTTTCCTCAACTTCAAACTGAGGGGGGCACAGTGTGGAAAATAATTTGGTGAGCTATCCTTACAGGACATTTGTGGTGAATCGAGGTTTTTTGCCTATCAAGCCTCATTACATAGGTATTGCAGTAAGTGGTGAACTAGGGAAATAATAATTTTATCAGACAACGTTATCAGCACAATTATACTAACTGTAATGTTTTAAACAATAAAGTTGTATTTACTTAAGAACAGAAAAATTGAAAAAACAAAACAATAGGTAATATTGTTTGTCAATATCATTGACATAGAGTAGATTCACCAACTTATTTTCGATCAATGTTATGCTGGTACAACGCATTAATGTAAGAACAGCTCAAAAAGGGCCGTGATAATTTTGTCTGCTGAAGATCGCTATTCCAATGAAATAGGTACTCGAAAATAAAAATTTAAAAAGGTCGTAGGAACAGTGAAACATGCGTTAGTGGAGACCTCTCAATAGTAGACACACTTTGTGGTCGAGGCAGGATTTCGTTTGAAGTAATGCATTTTCTCCCGCTAAATGGTGGGCATTCAAAAGTGGTCCTTTTCATGTAATCATTACCTCCCAGTAACGGACAGGCAGGTTCTGGTTTCCTCAGATATCCATTTGTTACAACAGGTGGTCGTTGAGTAGAAATGGTTCAAACATACCCCAGTGCTCTTCGGTCGATAAGTCAACCAAGCTTCAGTAGGTATTAAAAATTAAACTTCACTAACAAGTATGAGGTAGATAGACCCCACCATTGGTGTTCGAAAGTACCGAACAAAAAAAAAAAATAAATAAAAAAAATTATAAAAATGGTGAGGTTGGTTTTTGGGTTTTCTGTATTTTATCCACTATTCGGAATACCCCTCTAGGTATAGGTACCTTTAAGTAGCCTTTCACATTTTCGAAAAACGACAATTTTAGCCAAAATCGAAACTGATTAGCCTTTCCCTAAATGTATTTATGACTACCTACGTAAATATATGACTAAATATTGCATTCCAATTAATATCCGTCATATTAATATTGTTTCGCAGACATATTATGATATTGTTTTGCAGTTCACAATATAATGGACATGTAATTTTTCGATCCCTCTTATAGGTGGGAACCTCTCAAAAGTGGAGGATTTTTCAGACCTCCCAATGACAACTACAATATGAAGGTTTCTCTTTACCTATTCGCGTATGATAGAGAGTCACTTACTGGGGGATACATTGGAAAATGGATAACTCTTTGTTGATAGGTACAGATAGCCGGCTTGTGGAGTGGTGACAATAATACCGAAATCGCAGTGGTTATACGGGGATCACCAAAGTTTGGCATTGGTTGACAAACTAAAAGTAGAGTGACGGAAATTTGTCCTAGTTTCCTAATAGTCAGCTGTTTAAATTGTATCACTGAAAAATCCTGAATGAAAATACGTGGCCACCCCAATTTTTTCCGATCGCATAAAACGCTGACCAAACTCCCAACGGAAATTGGACGTTACGGTTCGAAACTCCTCCCACACAAAGGAATAGGATGAAGTCCAATCGTGAACGCCCGTGACGAACCGTTAAAACAACGAAAAGGGATTTTTGGGGGACAACAATAATTAACTTTACGGTTGGACAGATGAAGGCACGGTTTAAGCGGGAAGATTGCAATGGGAAAAGATCAAACAAAGGCTCAAGATGCCCATTGATTGCAGCGGACAAAGGGGCTTCGGAGTAGAGACTGGCCTGGAGAAATAAAGTGACGTCTTGGGACCTCAGGACAATGCAGAACGCGATATTGTTTGAGAACTTATTGATTCAACCATAGATATTGTCAGGTAATAAACCATCATGCACTGAAAAAACTGATTTGCAGATTAACTATCACTATTTCCTTGATTATCAAATGCGGTACTGGGGTGAAGCGTTTACAGGGGTCTAGAATAAGATGCAAACACTTCTGGGATAGTTTCTACTAATTTACAAGAAATGTGTCTCTTAGAATATTGATTGGTTGGCCTCATCTCACTAAAATGGCTATAACTCTCTCAGAGGAAGTCAGGTCAGCTGGGTAAACTTAGGTGAAAGCTGACTCCTCCTCCTTACAAGACGTTGAAATTGTATACATACCCTTTTTGGGACGATTGAAACAGAGTAACAATAGAGCCAAGGGTCTCAGTGGCAAGGAGTTCAAAAAATTGAACCTCATGGATCGACAAAAATGAAAAATAGGCTGAAATGTGAAGGAGGTATATCTAAAACATCTTTTTAGTAAATTATGTTCTTAAATTTCCTGTCATACGTGCTCGGGTTTATATGTTTTGGCCATGAGAGCTAAATCATCCTAGAGCACAGCAATTCTGTATCCAGCCTCTTGAGGAAAAAATTGGATAAGAACAAACTACGCTGAACCTCGAATGAGTAAGGAGAATCATTTAGAGAATAGGAAAAATTACATACAACATCTATTTGAATAAAGTTCGTTCTAAAACAGCCTGTCTCATGTGCACAATTCATTGTGGGTTTTTATTAGTCAAATAGGTCGGTCCGTTATTGGATTGACCTCCAACCACGTTGCCTGAATAACAAGAGAATCCGGGAAGGCCATTTCTGTGCCAGAGCAGGCATAACCAGGGAGAAATATGAATTCGGTTGTTTACGGAAGCAGATGCGATTCAACTTGACGTAATGTGTTGGTGGAGGAAACTCGGGGTTGCCAAGCTTGGAACCTTTAGGTGAGCGCGAGGAGGTGGTTTGACCTCATGCCAGAAAGACGCCTTAGTATGTTAAGAAGGATGGACAACAAAAATGATAGGTAGATGTTTAGCTTGCCACGGTAACAACTAAATCTTTTTCTTGTGTTACAACTTATATCATTAATGTAGGTACAATGAAACAAAAATGTATCTAATCCATATTATTGTTCTTGGGATGTTACTTGTTGGTTTGTGGTTTTTGAGGAGACAAAAAATCCTATGTAGCTTAACCTAAAGTTAGAACTGTCCAAAGATATTTATCCACACATGGATTTCCAGATGATTTTTGGGGATGAAAGGGAACAAACAGACCGATAGACAAATATATGAGATATAATGTACTAAATTAATGGCATCATTCATCTTCAAACGGTAGGAATTCTCACGATATATGATCAAAGTCGAGGCAGACATAGAATTTTGTAGAAGAAAGCTGAGCACGATAGCGAGTAATTGATCAGTTGGTATCGATTGGTTGTGTAACCTGAAGGCAGAAATTATAGGAAGTCCTGTTATCCTCCAAAACTACCTCTCTCTTTCAAATTTCGTAAAATTTATATGACCTGTAAAGGCCAACGGATTGGATAAACAATCGGAGCAATGCAGGGAGGCGTCCACATTACGTACTCAGGTTTTCGCCTTTGCTGGAATCCCCCCTACACCGTTGTAATTAATTTTTTTTATCAACCGCCACCCTCCCATCCCCTCCTAGTAAGCTTAAGCTAAAACACATGATATCTGAAAGTGGGTGAAAAGAAACAATATCGTCCAAATTTCACTCAAGAAATTGTATCATTAACAATTATAACCAACCTGATTTATTCAAATACGTGATGACCAAAATACCCTGATTAGCTTCACTCCTATCTTAATAACTCTTTCTCTGTAAAGATTTGAAGAATTTCAAATAGTATATCATTCAAGTTTGCCCAATCCAAAGACAAGTGTCTACTCACATCAATCATCGGATGAGCCATGTAGCCGTAAAAAGAGAACAAAGACTGGCGAAAATGTGAAATAATGATGACGAACTTCAAATAGCATAAAACGGGAAAGGAACGAAAACATTCATAGTTCTAATCAAAGTAACCACCACACGTAAATCATATTTACGATTTTAGTAATATAGATGCATATTAAGATCAACGAGTATTGTATGAACCTATACCTTCAGTAAGAGTATCTATACTCCCGGCATACGGGGAAGCTGCGCACTAAATAAGCCACAACGAAAATAATCTGAAATCAATGAATGCCAATTTAAGATTTCACCGCACGAATAGTTTTTGGGAATTCAACAGATTTCTGAAAAAAACGAAAGCTATTGCAACGATAGCCCGCAAATCGCAGTTACCTCCAATTGATCAAAAGAAGGACAGCGACTGTTTACAGGTGGGTGCCTCCAATAAATTGACCAAGTGAACCCGAAGAACTGGTATAAAAACATCGGGAAGAGATAGTATAGTAGGACACGAAAATGAAAACCTTCTGTGTGCTGCGTTTGTTCAAATGAAGCCGCCACCTCACTTTGAAGCAGTCATCATCCAGGGCAAATAACACCTAATGACACCACCGCTCCTCATCCTATGGCGGGCTTCTTATTGTCATTAACCTGAATACAGTGGATAACCAACTTACGTATTCATTTTAGGAAGGAAGAAAAAACAATTTGCATCCGCGCCTAAAACAGGGCTCAACTGAATTATGGAGATTTTTCGCGAGCTTGAAGCGGACTAGCTCCCTAATCCTATTAAAAAGGGTTAGTCGACCTGAAACTTCAAGTACTAAAAGGAACTTTTTAATTTTAAATCGACCCTCAACACGGGAAGAGTTTAAACTTTCATCTCCAGTGAAAATGACTCTTTAGTGGTTTCAACACATAACAATTTTCACGTTTGGGAAATTATCATAGAATACTAAATATTTTTCGAACATCTGGTTCAATGATTATCTTTCTATTCAATTCAACGAACAAAGTTTGCCAAGTGAGTGGGTAGTATAAATATCTCCTACAACCATATCGGACAAGCAAACCGTTCAGAGTAACTGAAGCAATTCATTTCAGGGTGGTCTAGGGAAACAAAACCATTTCCTTGATTTCTTGTTGGGATTGGGCCGAAAATGTTGGTTGTATTTATAACGCTATTACTTGTTGAATTGTATTCCACTTCATTGTCACATCAGAATAATGTAATTTATTAGACCGCTCCCTTAACCTCTCAACATGCATAATAACTAGATATAACACACTCTTACCATCAATATTTTCCATCCATTTTCCATTTTTCTCTCGTTGATCATGCCAGCTAGGTACTTATTCTACTTGCATAATAAAGTTACAAACCGAACTGTAACGAGCTTAGGGTGCTCGGGGCTCTGAGCTTGACAGTTCTGTCGGCTAGCTCGTACCTACAACAGAGCAGGCAAAGAACAATAATTTTATAAATGAACGAAATAATTTCTGCATTCCATCCCCAGTTTTTGGAAACGCTTTGAACATTGTTTTTGATGATACATTATATGCTATTTATCTCAGTCGGATTTTTTCAAATGTCTAGGTACCTACCTATAACACAATATTGTGCTTTGAATTGAAATTGAGATGTGTTCAGTGCCAGACTGACCGTTTGCATCGAAGAATGGCCAGCTGGGTCAAAGAATGGAGTGGAGGTTGAGTCTTATTGGCTGGCCATACACGGAATACCGTAGGAAGGTCATTTCAATACCACATTTTGTTTCCTTGAAATATAGTTGACATCTGTTTTGCCGCATTACCGAATCAGGATATCGACGTCGGCACTTGTAGCTTTTTCTTTCTTTCGCACACAATGGGTCCACCCACCGCCTCTCCAAGTGGGCTTTTGCTCTGATTGATGTTGCCTAATGTTATTTACATTTTCCTTGACAGAGCCTGAGGGTTGTCAGCCCGTCAGCCCCTTTTCCTCTCTATTTGTCATTTGCATCTCATCTTGTTGACATCAAGAAGACCTCCGCCATCGAGATCGAACCCGATTATCGTTTCGAGGACGAAACAGCTTCAAGACATTCATCGAAGTACCTATTCTCCGCACAATGGCTTCGTATATGGTGACAACTCACAGACGAACGAAATACGGTTCTCACCGAACAAAAGATTGAGTACGTACCGTGATGATGTATGATTATGACAGTATCATAGGGAATATCAACTGATTCCGAACGTATCACAAATTCCCACACCTAAAACTAATGTTTTACGAGAAAAAAGCGTTCTATTCTGTAAGCCATAGTGCTTTAAATTCGATAATACGAGGGCGAGACTGGACTTCTGTCGATGTAGGTACGTCGAAGAACTGTACGGTAACTTGGTGACATCCATTAATGGCCAAGAATCTGTGGATGAGCCCATGGAGTGCGATCCCCCATCATTTAAAAAAAAAATACCGATGAAGTCCTTATATTATCATGGGAGTTACAATAACCATTGTATAGCCATCGATATAGAACTATAGCTCTGGTCAGGCGTATTGGCGGGTGGCTTTGGGCGCGCTGTTGCCAAACATTAGGGTAGGGGGTGCGGGGAGCGGGCCGTTGACGCTTGGACTAGGCAACACTGGACGCGCGACGTTGCCATTTTCTAGGGTTAGAGAGAGAGCGCTACGCGAGAGTGGGCCCAAGGGCGGCAACAGCGCGCCCGAAGCCACCTGCCAATACGCCTGACTAGAGCAATAAGATATAGTTCTATATCGATGGGTATAGCACGTCATGAACAGTCAACGAAGGTCGTTCCGTCGCTGACGACGGACTTTTAGTGGCATCTTATCGAGCTGGGGCTTCAACCCTAGAGAAAAAGAAAAATTAGAAAAAGTTTCATTCATGCAGATTGAGCGATTTTTTTTCTTTTTAAGGATTGAATGCGAATTTTCAATGGCTCATTTTAACCGATTTTGTGGGTGATCCTTGTAGGAAATTGTGCGCCGATTCCGAATATACCATGTTTATTTTCCTTTGTTCAAGAAGGCAATTTACACCAAAACCTCAAAAAACACTTTTTTTACCCTCAATTTTCAAAATTTGAACCCTTGGAGTACTCCAAAAATGTTGGCCAATGAACTCATCCTTTCTTTTGTTATTATTGACATTTTGAAAAATTTCCGGATTTTTTAGGTAGATTCAAGGGTCAGATATCGTCTAAAGTGACACATATATAAATAAATAAATATATATTAAGAAGTGTTAAACTTCAGGAATCGTTTTAGAATTGCCTGAAACGGATTCCCATGGAGAAAATTTTTGAAATTTTGCATTTCTAAAATTTTGAAGCCACAGCAATACCTAAATTTTCTTCGAAAATTCGCTGGAAGAGTTTTGTTTAGTATTCAAGGCGTCGATATATGACGTCAAATTTTCTTCAACGAGTGTATGGTATTGTGACCTAACTATCTATAGGTATTAATATTGTCAATTGATAATATAAATACCTATTTATCTGTTACAAATATTCTTAAATGTAGGTGAAGGTCATCAAATTAAAGAGCATTCATATAATTTATTTCGGTTGTTATAATGCAGTTACCGAAAATAATTCATCCAGGTAAAATATTAAGCAATTATACAACAAGTTATAAATCATCAAGCGTACGATGCCTAAGGGTTATTTTGATGGCATTGAATGCACGTAGAGGACTTGAATTCAAATCACGTAGGAAGGCCTCTCCAATCGAGAACGCCTTAACGATGTGGAATGATGGTGAATTACTACGGAATGCCCACACGAATAAGAAACGGGAAACTGTCCAGAACTCGGAAGGCATTTCATTTTGTTCACTCAACTATAATAGAGATGCAGGTGCATCAGATGTTACCACCAAGGCTGGCTAACGAATGGCAGCATCTTCGTTTCCCCCCTGCTCCTTACTTTAGGGATCTGCTTCTCTAAAAGGTAGTGATGTGTACAAAATACGGAGATAAAATAAAATAACAAATGGTATATTCCCACAAAATAATGAATAACAAGGTTGCCTAATTCGATTTCAATGGTAAGTGCCCATAATCAGTAACACACTAAGTGTACAGACTGCAGAGAAAAGGCACGTCTGTTGTCCCAAGTGAAAGGGAACTTGAATCCTACAGGCTTTTTAACCTCCAAAATTTTTTTTGGTACCCCTGAAACGTTTTAAACTGTGTTGCAAACCACGCCTATTTAGTTGGGAGATGACAACGATTCAACAGTGCCACATTTCCTACTTGTTAAAGGAAGAGTCGGAACGGCATTTTTCATTCTGTGCTTTTCACCGCACATTTGTGTCTCTTTTCTCTTTTATTGCCTCCCTTGATGGCAGCTTAGCTGGCTGAGGAGGCCCTGTCTCGTGTGTAATTTGGGGTGTCTAACAAATTATAGTAATTTCTCTAGCTCATGTCCGGGGTTTCACCGACAACATTACTTCAACCTTAGTTATTGGATGGAGTGAGTACGATCTTCGTTGTACAAGTTTATAATAGCTAAGATTCTTATATTGTTGTGGATACTCGTAACTACGAACTTATATATACAGCTTGAGCTGATTGATATTTTTTGACCTTTACAAAGGGTGTTATAATTATACGATTTGAGTAAGTGGACGGTATGATGTACCTTCCTGATTGGATTTTGGTAAGAAATAATAATTTTAAATACCTATAATGTGGTTGATTGTTGTTAATCAGAGTTTAATCAGTGAAATTCCAGTCATCAATCGAGAAAATAATACATTTCCTGAAGTTTTTCGACTCACTTTCAATGATTTTCCACTGTTATTATAATAGTCCATCCACATTACAATTATAATTAATCACTTTTTAAACTACCAAGCCTTTGAACTGTTTCTCTCCTTAGTAATTATTGAGAGATTTTAAAACAATTTTGGCATTTTGCTTCCGAGTCTACCGAAGGTAGCGGAAGCTTTGTTTTCACTTTGAGAATCGAAACCATTTTTGTTCTCCAAAATTGAAATTTAAACTCGCATTTTACGTTCCAGAGCTTCCTGAACAAATGTGGTTCCATGTCTGTCTGACGGTCTGTCTATCTGCCAGCATTTTTCATCCGATTTTGATCAAATTTTCAGGGACTATGCGGATAGGGCCCCTTGATAGTCCCATAGAAATTTCATCATGATTGAATCAACTTTTTGCTCTACGTAAATTTTACTTTCGATTATGTTGACATTTGTCTAAGCTGACCAACATTAACACGATTAAGAGTTTTGAGCTAAACCAATTTCGTACCTATTCAATACAAAATTGGTTAAGTTCAACACTTGAAAATGTGGAATGTTCAAATTTTACGAACTAAATCACTCGCGACGAAGTTGTGGAAACCCATTTCAATAAAAAGAAAACGGAGTTAAATAGAATAACGTTGTCTATTTCCACGAAAATAATGAGTTACAAAGTTAAATCGATTTCGACGGTTAGGCCATCATCAGTAACAAACAAAAAAGTTATTGTTTGTTACTGATGATGGCCTAACCGTCGAAATCGATTTAACTTCGTAACTCATTATTTCCGTGGAAATAGACAACGTTTTTCTATTTAACTCAGTTTTCTTTTTATTTTCAAATTTTCTTGGACGCGAGGAAGCTATATGCCATTTCCACTTGGCAGAGTATTCAGACATGCAACCGCTCTCATTTTCTAGCCATGTGGATCACTTAGTCTACACCAGATGTTTTATTGTTGAAATTAAATAGGAAATGGTACCTATAGTTGGGCGTAGTTTCTATTTTTTATCTTTTAATTGGGACCGATTCATCACGTAGAACGACAGATCTACGTATAAAATACTGGGGGTCGGTGGGTTTTTCTGAAGTAAAGTTATTCCGAACCGTAGAGAAGATATAAATCTAGGAAACTAATTTATGCGAGCTTCATAAAAACATGGTACTGGAGGACCTTGTAGTGGAATGAATTTTCTTTTTTTTTGCGTTTCATGTTATTATGCCTAAGATAATAATATATGAATGTTTCGGTCGTTTCCATGTCTACAATTTCTTTAATGTTGTTCTCGTGTAGGTACCAAAACGTTCGTCATCCAAAAGCTGCGAAATTCATCAATGCACCAGCAATTCATGGAATACGAGCGTTCGGTAAGAATAAAAGTAGAACTTTTAGCAACAAATTTGAGGTAAATATTACAGAATTCATTCGTAGGAATGCACTTTCAATTATTGTCCTCCAAATTCAGAATTTTCATTTGCTGTTCACGCTTCAGAGCTCATTTCAGTAGGTATCAATAATTCATTTAAACGAATTAGATACATAAATAAACAATTTCATCAATAGTTATTGTCCTAGATAATAAAGGGCAATGGGTACTGAAATTTATGAAACACATTCAGGTGTCTCCAGTTTATTAACATGACGGCTAAACACTCCACCAATGCACGTATTATTCCTTGTGGTAGAAATGGCGTGACCGTTGTTCAATGTTATATTATATGTTTTGTTATGTTTCTTATGTGGCAATAAAATCATTAATTCATTCATTCATTCATTGTCAAAAAAATTCTAAAAAAATTCTGTTCCTTATGATAGCCTAGACATTATCATTAGGAGCCGCTCAGCTGATTCGGGCCCAATGTATCATCAAGTACACGTCCTTAGGAGGGTACATACTAAATGACAGCTTCATAGTGTAAGTAGTGTAGTAATCAGCTTTGATTACTGTCAAGTACTACTACAGCACGATTCACCAGTACCTACTACTTCGGATTCAGGTACCGATGTCCTTGCGAGTTTACAGCTTAAATTAAATTGCAGCTTCATAGTGTAAGTGATTTTAGCGTTGCTATACGTTCTAACTCTACGACGTCTACTGTTTACTCAACTATTATTCAATCGGAAATCGTTAGAAAAATCCCGGTAACTAGGGAAATGTAACTCTGTCGATTTTACACCAACAAGAATCGTTATCTCTTGACATCAATTTCAAACGTTACAATGTAACGTTTTGAGTTGAATCTCACGAAATTAAACATTTATGAACAATAATCGATAAAACTGCAATTTGATATAAAACGGCTTATTGTTTTCAGTTCAGATTCGGCCTGATAAAATTATTGGAAATCATATTTATAAAAATAGTATTATTTGTGAATGGACATCTATGTATCTGTCCGCCCACTTTTCAAGGCCTAGGTGATCATTCTATATTGTCGGTTTTTGTGAGCATATTCCTGTTCAGCTTGTAGGCTACAGCAGAATGCTCTCATTTTATTCCTCTTTCGTGAAATCGGTCTTCCTTACTCCAAAGTGACGAAGATTAAGTAAGCACGTTCGTGCAACTTGACAACTTTTCAGGTCCATTCGGAATGGTCCAACGATACCAGAACGTGAAATCGGTCAACAGCTTTATCTGCCACTTTATCACCAATGACATCTTCGGACTGTTTCTCTCCACCGAACGTATCGGGCAGCCTTTTATACTTCATCTATATTTCGGAGGGAAAACTCCATATAGACTTTGGAAGGACGAGCGACAAGAGTAAAAAGTTTTGGAGGCTCCAGTGAGTCGCACCCCAGTTTTATCATATTCGGTAAGCCGAAATAAAGAAACTCGTGCTCGGAATATCCGATATTATTTCGGATCCGGATCTCAACATGATAAAAACTGCGAAAGGGAAGATTCTTGATTAACGGAGTGCGGGGTTTAGATTACTTCCTGGAAGGGTAATCAATTTTCATTTCTGCAGAGTGAATGATTCGTAATGAAAGTTACTCGTACTTTGAACAGTTACAACTAGAAGTTACTCTTCAAAGCTGCGAAGTAGCTTTTACCTTCTGAGATTCTTAGCTTTCTTTTCTAGTGATCGCTTTAGATGTGTAATAAGTACCTACCTACCTATTTAAAACTAACCCGAATTTTATTGAATTACCTACATAATTCTTCGTTTTAAATACTTACCTACTAATCATCAAAGTTCATTCAGCAGGTATAAATTATAGTTGAAAAAGTGTGGACGGCTTGGTGTGTAAAAGAGAGTAAGTCGGTAGCTAAGTACCTCAATACGTGTTTGGACCATGCGCAAGTGCAATAATTAATTATTAAGAGTATTTTTTTGTGAAGGAATGATGATTTATACCTGTCAAGTTGTTGATTGTTAATCCGAGAAAAAATAAGAAACCAAAAAAAAAATATCGATCATGCACGTAGAGGTGACCCTGTTTGATAAGGTTCATACCAGCCAAAATTGAAAAGATAATAATTGTTCAAGACTTCACAGGACAAGAACTTCTGTTGGACGGTTGCCGAGCTATTCATGTCCCAGAGCTCTAATTGCAACCGTGGAAGGCGCAAGTTAGTTTAGACTAGCATGTAATTACTCGTACTGTGGGTAAAAGTATTGATATCGAACCATGTATTCATGATTGAACCAATTTGGATGGCTACGAAATTCCAGATTGTACCAATTGACCTACCTACGTAACTTGTACTTTCAACAAGAAACCTTTGAAGCTCCTCAGCTTGATAACGTTATACCTAAGAGAAAGAGGTTGTAGTGGATTGTAATACATTTTAAGAACACAGAATTTAATTTTTAGGATCGATTGAGACCAACCAGAGCGCTAAAACCTTTTGATCGTCTATATTGACCCTTGAGGGTGTAATCCACTTTAATTTATTCATGCCGAAAATCTCTTCGTTTCCCAAGGTTAAGTAGTATAGTTGAAAAACTGTCAAACCCTTCCTGGATAGGCAATGGAAAGGTACCAACTGAAATGATGAAAAACTGAAAACAGTGCATAATAAAGGTTTGATGAAAAAGTGAAAGGTACTTGAAGGCCTATGGTCGATCGGGCTTTCAAACAACCAACCATTACCCCCAATACCCACTCATATTCAGAGCTTCGGTCGATCTTCGTACGACGAACGCGACGTATCTACGTCCATAGAAACACACGGCGCGGCGTAGAGTGAATTAAGAATGGCTTGGTCATGTTGCCATGGGATTGGTCGTCGGACCATGAATAAAAACATAGTTCACGTAGTTAACAAACAATAATATGTAGGTAAGTAGGTAGAGTGTGGTATCATAATTATAAATATGCGATTTTGTGGAAATACTCGTACGTACAACACTCCTAAAAAGAGCTGCAAATTCTGATTTTTTTTTCGACGAATAAATTATTGTTTTGGTGAGCCGGAAGTGCGGAAATGGGCCATTTCTTTCACCCTGAATACCTTTACCGGGATTGGGGTAAATTGAATGGGCAACCAGAACTCCCTTCTCGTGTCTGGGCGGCACTTATTAGCCACGATTTGATAAAGTCTACGATGATTTATACGTTTGATTAACTGAGGGCCCGCCCGTTGTTGCCAGGTCTGGCGTCTTCAGTATTTTTCTTACCTACTAGATGGTGATTAAATTCCCGAGATATTTAGCCCCTCCCATCAACTGTTATACCTACATTAATTGTCACTTCACCCGACTCATACGGAGCCTCTTCCGAACGGTATAAATAGCGGTTTGGTAAAATGCTTTTCCTTCACAAAGCTTCCAAAAGTTGTTGTACACACAATTTTTTTTTATTATTCATCATGAAATTACAAGTTCATAGAATATCTATTGTGAACATAGTAAAGTATAGTTCATAGTATAATGGTATACCTACCTATTGTTCAATCGTACAATTAATTTAGTACAATAGCATCTGGTACAAGGCTTCACACTACTTTCCTCCTGAAAGCACGTTTTTTAGCTTTTCTCGCAAACTGCTCGAACGATTTTGATGACATTCACAGGACTTCATTTTCTTTCAAGTAAAACCAAAATCAGGACTTTTCAAATTCACTTGGATACATTCCTTTTACATACACTTTTCCAAAAGATGGAGATAATTGGTCAGATGTCGTTTGGAACCATCCTGAGAGGGTTTTTCAGAAATTTTGTTTTCTGCTGATCGCAATAGTTTCCTTACGCCTTTCAGATGGACCGAGCAAAGTAAAACCAGATCATTTAGGCTCGTTCATAATCATACAGCTAGAAATATCTTATTCACTCACTAATGAGGCAATTCAGTTCTCGATAGTATCAATGTTCTCAAAAACATTCTCAATGGCATCTTTATATGTAGATAAATTGACGACTAGTCAAGATAAATATGACTTCGGAGTCTCAAGGTATCTGAAGCATTGTATTCACTCTTGAGAGGTAGAAAAATTGTGTTTTCCAAAATCTAAATTTACACTATGCATTATTCGTTTAGACCTCCCTAAACAATTTTAAAATCTAAATGTTTAATTCCTGAACAGTTTTTACCCTCCTCCAAGAACTTCTTCCTCTCTAGTTCAACTCAACAATCAACGTATCTCGCATAAAACGACCTTGTTTCTACGTATTGACCACAACATGTTGAATTAAATATGAGACTCTTCGTTATTTGTTGAACGCATCTTGCGTCATGACCATGACCATGAAATATGCAGCAGGTCTTTGAGTCATCCTTGATGATCAGTCGAGATAATGTTCTGCCTCAATCGTCATAAGTACTTCTACGTGTTTATGACTATCACTCACAAAACTAGAAAAAACAATGGGAAATAACAGTGGGTACATATGGATGGTATCCCTTCGATCTGCACTGCAGTATGAAGTTTGCTCGTCTTCATTTGAATTCTAGTGAAGGAAAATGAAGGCAAACGACGTGAGTACACAATACCCAAGAAAAGGAGCTTTTAAAGCCGGAAAATTTACCTTTGAAACAAGGGAAGGAAGGTGTTTCAGCGCGGAAGGAACAAGAGGTCCTAAAAAACTTTATACCTACTTCCTATTATTCTCTTTACATTGTCAGAAGTGAATATTCTCCCAGGCAAGGTAACGATGTTAGAAATTTCTCCAATCTCAGTTCAACGACTCTAAAGTAATAATTATAGCTAGTTCCCTTCTGAGATGGAGTTTGTGATTTGCTGAAGAAATGTAAATTAATTATGGGCAGTGAGTCAACAAAGAATACTAGAACAGAACAGATCACGATGCATGTACCCTAGTAGATATGGACAAATCATGCCAGAATACCAAACTATATTGTTCCCAGAATTGCCAAAGTCGACTTTTTGGGGAAAAAACCTTTCTATAAGACTCCAAAAATGACGTCTTCTTTTAGAAAAAAAGGAAAGTTTTTTCGTTCTTGTAACGAACACAGAAAGAAATTTTTATTTATAAAAACAAATTGTGATTTTCTGGCTAAACTTGACATTTCAAAAGTGAATTCTCGAAAATCAGAGAAATGGACTTAAGTACAACTTGGGAAGGGTGTAAACCACCCTAGGAAATAGATAAATTAACGAATTTTCAGTATGTCAGAGGATTTTATCACGTTCTAATCGAATTGTTGATAATAGTTGGTATGCTCATGGGAAACCATACAATATGAAGTTATCAGGGATGATGATCTCAGTCATACGTGCATAGTTACTCGACTTAAGACAAGACCCCCACCCTTTCCGTACTGTTACTAGTTATGTTTTATCAATAAGCTATACCGTATTGATTGATTTTCCCACCCACTCATTCCTTAACGTCAGAAAATGCATTAGTCCTTTCGGACACGCGCCAGGATGCAACTTGAATGTCTATCGATCATTCCCCGCTTTCTTTGACAACGCATCAAAACAAACCCCACACGATAGCCTCATCGTTCGTATTGAATATTTAACCATGAGAGATGTTCTCGAACTGATAACCTCACTACTTACATTACTAAGAGCTGAAGGTAGCAATAGTCTATTGATGGGTGGAGAGGAAGTGAAGTTAATACGTCACATGACCCCCAAAGGTGATATCTAAAAATCGTTGATAGGCTGAGCAGGAATATTGTTTACAACAGTTCTGAAGCACAAAACTTCACAAAAGGGAAGTTCCAATCACGTAATCAATAAGCAAAGTTCCAATCAACCAATCACAACAAATTTTTCGGATAGTAACAATTATTAACCGATTTTTGCTTCGGCTATATTTGTGGAGTTTACAATATGTACCTATATTACAGTTTAATTATACATAAATGATGAATTTGAACATACAGGATTTCACTTTTTGAACGTAACTAAACAATTCAAATCTCATGTTGATACGTCTCCCAGTACTACCCAGTACTCAAGGGTGAGTGCGTTGATTACCGCAAAGCGATGATCCAACGCACTCCAAAGAGCGAGTCCTGCTCTTCCCGCCGATTGTGCCTTCTGAATCTTGATTCTCTAAATTGCTCCAACTTGCCTCTTGAATGCAGACCAAATAAATCCACTCCCAGACCGCTCCATTGCCCACTCCAATATAAATGCAGGCATCCCCCATTTTCCTGAGCAATTTTGCTGACCTATTCTCCCATATTCCTTTCCAAGTAAGGATTGCGCCGATTGTCGCTACTTTTTCCACTTCGAATCCTGTCAGAGTTGCAATGGCAGCTTTGAGTTCAGGGAAATCATATTTCCGTTCTATTTATTGGACTATGTCAGCAAGTTATCGATTGCCTGATCCAGATACTATTGCTACATCTATGCAAAATACATTCCCATATTTTTTAATTAACTTATCGGTTCTCTACCAACGTCCTCTGGCTCTAAAATGAGCCTCACCCCAAATCATCCATGATTTATTTTCAGCGTAAGTACGAAACGGGGAACATACTGCGTCATGCCTGGCTATTCTTGAGCGTCGGACCGCTGGACAGCATTGGAGTACAGGGGCCACTGTTCCGTTGACTCTACTTACAGCTCTACATCTAATGTCATTCTGGCTCCGCCCTCTCGTGCATAGTACCTTTGATGGCAGGGATTCGGACTGGACACGCACTGCAGCAAGGCTCCTCCATCAGGCCCACATATATTCATGTCCTTTTCTAAGCCACGCTGTCGAGGTGGCGACATCTCGCGAATGTCCCAGCTCTCGCCCATCGACCATTTTACAGAGCTCTTCGGCCTGAAGTAACCTTCTAAAGCTAAGTGTAAACCTGAGACAAAATCTCGAGAGAAAGTCTCGATACCAATCTCAGGAAGTTGTCCACTTGAGATCCCATTCGCTCTCGAGACTGATTCGTGAGACTCCATAGCCACAGAAGTCGCGAGACCTGGAATATTACGTTTCCACTTGAGAGTCAACTCAAACACAGTCGAACAACTCAAATATCAGAATAATACACGCGTCAAAAAGTCTCCGAGACCTTGAAAAATCTTCAGGCGCTGGCAGAAGACTGGTGACCAAGTCTCGAGAGCTAGAAATCGCATGTCCACTTGTGACCTGTGCACTCTCTGAGACATGTTCGCCTTGTCTCCGATACTGCTCTCAGGGACATGTCCATTTGCGATTTGAGTCTCATGACTACTCTCGAGACTATTTTGACTCAGGTGTACACTTAGCTTGAGTGATGTGCTCCATGATTCATCTGATTGTTACTGATATAGATCAGCCCTGGCTCTTGAAATTCGGACACTGCGTATGGGTGGAACGAGCTTGACTGCTTCCAGAACACTCAACCCACCATCTCCTGTAGGCCCATGAATGTAGGCACAGGCTGAATCTTTAGGTAACTGAAGCCATTTTCGAACCATTTTTCTCACAGCAGTATCACACCCCTTCAGCTCCTGAGCCGATGGTTTTCCTAGAACCCAGCTATGAACCAGACCTGGGATCAGATGCGTTCGGACCAACTCCAATCTTTGAAGAGGAGAGGTGCGTGGTCAAGCTTCCCAAGCTTCCCTAGAGCAGTTCTCAAGTTCCATGGAACTACTCCAGTGTATCCAAATGGGATTGCCATATTTCAATGGATTGCTCTCCAAGTGAATCAACGTCTGCAGGAACAACCAAATGACGAGCTCTTGGAACTAAAGGCATATATACGGACTTTTCATGCCTACTTGTGCCACACTTTCCTCGTATTTTCTGAGAAGAGCTGTAATGCCAGCTCAATATGATGCTACATGGATCACATCGTCCGCAAATGCTATGGAGGTTATTCGTCTACAATTCATAATGTACCCCACTCTGGTTGGAAGACCCATCAGTACATGGCCTATGCAAATACTGAAGATCAAGGATGATAAAGGATCGCCTTGTTTTACGTCAGACGAAACTCGAATGAGCTCTCCACCAGATATTCTAGTCAGTGATTCGCAGAATCATGTCTTTATACGACACTGTCACTAATGGCCAGCCTCTACCACTCATGATAATAGTCACAATAGCCTGATGACTAAGACTGTCAAAAGCGTATTCCATGCCGATGAAGCATCATATCAGGTGGAGTTCTCGTTTTCGCTTGTCGGTTTTCTTCAACAGATCATCCAACAGTACTACATTTTGAGCATGTCCATCAATTTCTCTATGGAGACCCTTTTGTTCTGTAAGTAATACAATCCGGTCTTCTAGAATTCCGAGAATTCTCTGGAATTGACGAACTATGATGGTTCCCACTGTAATTGGCTGGTAATCTGCTGCGCTCTGAGGGGTGTTCTCCTTCGGAATTAGGGTGATCCTAGCAGTCAGGGATCTAGGTGTCATTGATACACTCCATAGGACTATGTTATAGAACAGCAGTTTCAAGTCTTCATTTGGGGCTCCCCAGCTTTCTGCAGTGATATGCCATCCGGGCCACTTGCTGTTTTCCCTGAAGAAGTGTGAAGTAGTTCTGCTTTCGTCACTGGTTTACATACATCATCCATATTTCTGTCATCTGGATGGCCAGACCACCAGCCACTATTCTAGTAACTGTGATGACGAGTGGGACATCTGTCCACGATTGGAACCCAAAACATCTTCGGCCACTGCTTTTCTGTTTCTTTCGTTCTCTGGCAAATTTCGCGACCTTTCCCTATTTATGAATGTGTTTACCCAATAAAAATCAAGGTATGACTGAGATCAGGACAAGAAAATAGGAAACCGAAGAAGAGGGCGATGTACGAATTTCGAAACAATATCCCTCTTGAAGATTTTCCCTCACTCAGGTACCTACATAAATTTATTGAAGAATGATTTCTGAGGCCATGAAAATCGGAAAATAAACTCTGAAGATAAGGCCATTGCAAGGGGTATTTCGAACGGCAAAGGACACCGAATCATCGCAACCCATATAATATAGGGAGTAAAAAATGTACAAATCAGTTGATGACTCAGTCATTCTATTCGGATGACGCCACGACTGAAAATTATGTTTACCTTGTATTTCTGTCTAATATTGAACGGACTTATTGCTCTGTAGTTCGTTAGCTGTTAGCTCAGCAATGATATCACCATTTGTCGTATAGAGGAGTCACGCATCACCCGATCGGCCCTGCCAACTGTCGAGAAGACCTTGTCCATGATGGAGCATCCTCAACATTATTTATAGCCCATGGTCAGCCTTTCCGAGGACCTCGTACCATCTAGTAGAATCACGTAATCAGCAAACTATTTGATCATCAGATAAGTACGTAAATACCTACTAAAAGTTTTGTTTAACGTTTGACTAAATGCTAAGTCGACGAATTATCTCTATTTTGTTATCTGAGTCACTATATTGCTACCTACTAGGTAGGTACTACTTATTGAACATGAAAAATAAGAAAAAATTTTGTTTAGTAGATATTTATTTAAATGAGTTGAAAACTGTCTCAAAAATCTGAAACTGCTTGCGTACAAGTCCGCAACTCAGACATTCTTATGTCTATGATCTTGAATGGTAATTTAAGTCATCAACATGATTGTGATTGAAAAAATGCATGTTCCAAGTTTCTAACGCTTTT
>JAEMON010000008.1:15378908-15397764 GCA_030264115.1 Lygus lineolaris | reverse complement strand
GCGATGCTATCTTTGATCAGTTGTCCGACCTCGGAAAATCGAAGATGGAGGACAAAGCGGATTCTTAAATTAGATTAATCGAGAGCCTAAAATGCCCATTTCAAATTCTATAATTTTGAATCATAACAATGACATACCTAGGTCAATCACAGCAGAACAGAAACTTGCCATTCCGTATTTAGTAGGAGACACGGGTATTTGATTAACGGCCTGTTTCGTTTCTCCTAAATCTCCCACACAAGACACTTAGCAGAGTTAGGCATAGTTAACTAAGAATTTAGTTGAACTAAATCCTCAACTAAAAACTAATTTAGTTGAACTAAATGAAACTAAATTTTCAACTAAATTAGTTCTTAGTTGAGGATTTTGTTCAACCGTAAAAGTAAAAACCAATTTATTGTTGTTCAGCTGTTTATCAACGTGATGTATTGGGAAAGGAGAAAATTCAGCTATTACAATGGCTTCAAAATTTTATTAATGCAAATTTTCGAAAATTCCCTTTTAGTTGAACTAAAACTAATAGAGTAAGTTGATTCTCGAAACTAATTTTGCAAATAAATGAGTTTTTAGTTTCGCCTTTGAAACTAGTTGAACTAATTTAGTTCAAGGGTTGGTTTCGAAGATAAACCAAAACTATTAGATTTAGTTTCTATATTTTGTGAAACTAAACTAAATTATTGATAGTTATAGTTTTTAGTTTCATGTTAGTTTTTTCCCAACCCTGGCACCTAGTAGTAGCTGATATCCCTTTCGCTCTTGCATTCTTGGGTTAATGGCTTGATGAGAACGGCCGAAATCTAAATCCCATTGATCTCTTAACGAGCCAACGATAACGAGGAGGTCTCAGGAGTGTGCTCGTATTGTTTTCACAAGATAAACGTGTGAGCTTGTGTCCCATTAAAATGTCTATAAAATGGAAACTGGTGTGGAATGAATCAATCAGCCTATCGTTTCTCAGAATAACTATAAACTATTTTCATTTGAAACATTTTCATTTGAAACAAAAATTTGAAACATTTTCATTTGAAACACAAATTTGAAACATTGGTGTCTATTTGATGAAATATTAGGTATATTTTTTTTATGGGGTATTCAAATCATGTTTTTTAAATTTTTCTTAAAGCTTGGGGTCTGTTTGTCGAGAAGTGTTAACATAAAGTTGAAGTTGCAAAAATAGGAATTAGGGATTTGAGAAAAGTAGGACTTGCATAACCCTGATCCTCTCGAATCCTTGCCTTTTAGGTATAGTCCGTGCGATATAGAGACATGAAAAGGGGGTCCTCCCTACATCAAATTCGGTAGTTCTGGATTTTTGATATACTCGTAATTGCACATCCCAAAAACATTTTTATGAAAACTCCTGAGGAGTGGGGGAACATTTAGAGAATATCGATGTGATTCTTCAAGATGGCGGATGGAACACGGGGGTGGGGATGACGCAAACTTGGGGTTTAAACCTACAATATATCCAAAGAATATATTATCACAAGTCCAGAACTACTGAATTTGATTTAGGGTGGATTGTCTCTATTGAGCGGACTAGTATCTCTCTGACTGAAAGAGAGCAATAGTATCCACACTGAGAAGATTGATTGATTCACCCCAATTTCGTTGCCCTGAAAGAAGTTTTTTAGTGGGCAGATATAAGATTATCAGAGATATCACTTTATTGAATGATAAAAGTAACGTAAGACTGAGCTTCATCACCGAGATCACTACGGAAACTATAGTATCTTATCCCTTTTACGCACGCACACACGCTTAAAGGGGCATATCATGACTTAGAGGAAGGACCGAAGGAGTCATCTTTACTTCACAATTTCTTCCTTATACATATATTAGACAATAATAAATTATCACCTTCTCCCATACTATAGGTAAGTAAGTTCTTTTCACAGTTGTTACTACTACTATTACTAATATAATATTGCAAGAATCATTTCATTTTTAGACCCACCGGAATACCCTATTGATAAGAAATCATGACATATTTCCTCCATACTCTCAGATTGGGGATGAAGGTATACTGAACATGTTGTAGTCGATGTCATGAAGTTGCTCAAGTCAACGATATCCGCTGAAACGTTAGTTATCTCAGAAGACACCTTTTTTATAACGTACTCCACATAATAATTAGTTTGTTCAATGATAGGGAGGTGCGAACGGAATCTTAGCGGTGGGATTCATCCAATGGTTTCAAACAGTTTCATATGCTGTTCATAAGTTTATTGTTATCATGCATTAGTGTTGTTATGTAAGTGTTACTGTGTGTTCCCAGTATGTCAGCAGTTGGCCCGACGAGAGAGGGATTCAGCTCCCCGTCCAGGATTATCTGTCTGATGGGCGAGCAATTTGTGGTTTCTGGGTGAAACCAAACCCCACAATCTTTTTTTCTTTATAGATAATTTTGAGAGAAGCTTGGAAGTTTGGAACAGAACAACCGTTTCTCCGGATACCGACTTCTTCAGAAATATTCAAGTCCTAGCAACTTCAAAATCAAGCACTGTAAAAAAATGCCCAGCCTGATTTTGATCATCCTCATCATTCATGTCCAATGGAAAATTTATCTTTTTTTATGAATTACATTCTGAGGAATTTTACAATTTGAAATAAAGCATAACAAATAATGTGTGTGTGTGAAAAGCTGAGATCGCGAGATTTTGCTTTATCCATTTCACAACACTTAACCTTCCTTTTTTCCTTCTTCCTTTACCATCTTGAATTTTCTTGCTCCGATTTTATTGTATAGTAATGGCGTGAACTTACTGAATTATATTTATTGGAGAAATGAAATCATAATGGTCAATTTGGGGTGGATAGTTTCGTTCCAAAAAGAACTTGAGGAACTAAAATTTCTTTTTTGAATTAAACTTCCCACCCCAAACCTACAATGGTGTTTCAAAGATTAGCTTTGGATAGAACAACAAGTTAAAATACTTGTCTATGCCAACCAGCGGGAGTCAGCAAACCAAATTGATTTTTTGTACAATGTCATCGCAGAAATTGACGGTGACTATTAAGATCTTTCATGCAATCTTTTTGACTTGAACAACAAATATTGACAATTTATCCAAATCTGTCTTTCCTGGACATTTTCTCTGAAAACGGCGTATCCCATTCATTTTGCTGTCAGGTTCTTCATTAGTTCAACGGGCTCATCCGACATCTCATGACTCAAATTTAATGCGTCGACCGTGACTCTCCCATATTTTTTCCGTACATCTTGTCATCATCACTCCAGCAGTAGTGATTATGAAATCAATTCCTCGAGTAGCTGGCTAATTATTTTTCTTCGGCACATTTTCATTAACAATGACGACGAAGATGAATTCGTAGCGGTATTTTTACTGGTTACTTATTGCTATAAGGATCACCTGTGTTGCACACTATTGACAAGAATGGTGTGAAATCTGTAATTTGCTAAGAAAATGTTGGGCAATGTCGACAATTTCGAACGGGGTACAGAAGAACTATTGAAAGAGTAATGCCAGAATAGCATACTTTGCCGTTATTTTTTCAAATAAATTTAGAGCATTGAAATAGAACATTTATAGGCATTCAATTAGTTTCCTCGTATGCACAAAGGCTGCTGTTGACCCAGCAGGGCTGATATTTATTGGGAATCATCAAGCATATAGGACCGAACCCGCCCAATACCTGAATTTTGTGAAAATCGGATGAAAACTGTGGAATTTAAATACGTGTAACAAGGATTGGCGAGCCAGACCGTCAGCCAATAGGCACCAAAGCGAAAAATGCGAGTGGAAATTTAGATTTTGGAGGAAAACAGAATTGCACTTCACGAAAGTTGGTAGAAGCAATAACTTCATAAATCATGGCATAAAGCATAATATGCTTTACACACATATATATATTAAATATTCTACCATGTCTTCAACATATTATATGAAAAAATGAGGTAAAAAAACACTCGAGTACCAATAAACTTCCCTTCCCCAAAGTACGTAATGTCTACACTGGTGGAGATGTCGAAGATTATGGTTATAGCATGAAATTGGTGGTCGTAGAACTACGAGAGCTTCTCTGCCAATCATAGACGAGTCCGCTCGGTGAGGAACAGAAATAATAACATTTTATTATCTAATTAGAAATTGCCCTACTTTTACACGTGAAAGGAAGACACATAACTGGTTATTAGAGGACTTAGAAGCGGTCGACACCCTCGGCAAAACCCGACCATCGGACAGAACGGAGAGAAAGTTTTCGTGAATCCTGCCGAAGAGATTTCGAAGGAATTAGAAAACGGACTGTGGATATCGAAGCTGGAGGAGGCGAGGGTGGTCTAACGGGGTCAATCTCTTCAAGGTTGGACTTGCCGGACCACAAGGTCTTGCGGCAGATCTGGAGCAAAGAAGGGCCCAAGGGAGCCAAGGCACTGGTCTTACGGGTTTTCGCGCCTTTAGTATATATAGTTCGAAATCGCTAAATATCACGTCAGATATCACAGCTATGAATCATAATATCAATATTAATCTGCCGGTTATTATCTAAACAATGGGAACGGAAAGCCGTGTTGGGCTTGTTCTGAGCTGGGATATGTTTTATTGAGAGGGCGGAATGTCGAGGTTTTCCCGCTTTCAAACTTGAATTACTCCATGGATTCGATGGGAAATCGCAAAGTTGACCCTACCATTAGAGAGCTGATTAAATTTTCAAGTTTTTCTGAGATTTGACAGCCTCCAGCAAGTTTTTTGGAAATGCAGTTAAAGTACAAGTATTTTCAGAAACTTTATTTTTTTATAATTTTCAATGCTTGAACTGCAATTGAGGTCCTTAGGAGTTCGTTTTTGATTATGAATGTGCATTATAGGAAATTTAACGCTGAATCCGAAAATTTTGTCGAAAATAGAAAAAAGTTGTTTCAAAGAGAAAAAACATTGGTTTTTATGGCAAAAAAACATGGTTTTCTGAAGAAAAAAAACGTTAAATAATCATATCTTGGGAATGGATGCGTTCTACTCCATTTTCAGTCTAGTTTTATCCAATGTTTTCTTCTACACCAAGTGGCAAACACCCTGTATGTTTGCCACTTGGTGTAAAAGAAAACATTGGAAATGATATCAACACTTTTCTCTCTCGTCTTACGGGCTTTCGTCCCTTTGGTATGGTCCGAAATCGATGACTTAATTAATATCACATCATCAGGTTCCCGGCTGTGGATCATAATCTGGTCTTGATTGAAACATCTTATTCTTTGACTTCCGTATCCTAACATAGGCGTGGTAGGATAGCAGCCTTTTGGCCCCAAATCCCAGTAGGACACGGAGTAGGTAGCTGGAAATACCTGCACCCTGCAAACTAAGCGAGCGATTTACGAGTATAAGGGCCAATCTACAAATACCGTTCGAAGTTCAGAAAATTGATTAGAATGTTGATCTGCTAATCTGGTATTCCCAAACCCAATCAGACTATTATAATCTAGTGCGAGGCTTGTTGAAACATTCATAGCTTCTTACAGTCCTAATGCGGCTTCCATAACGGTCTTCCCAACCCCAATCCTTCCCGGTAGCTGTCGACTGCTCTGAAAAAATGACGAAGGGGTCGCGGGGTCCCCCAGCTCACCGGGGCGTGGCCTACGCGACTTTTTTGTCTCTCCTCTGTGACCTTGTTCAGGTCGTACCAGTTTTCCTTGGGCACGAGCCAGCTGGGTCCTGATCTGTATTGCCCACTTCTGGTCATGAATCTCTAGTGGCAGTTTTCGAACAAGTTCCCCCTTCTGTCCAACAGTTTCTCGGATTTTCTTCCCACTTGGACCTCCTCACGGCAAACTTTGGATTGAATTGAGTCCCTCTGGGGGCGTAAGTTGACTCGACCATTAATCAACAGCTCCCTTGTCCGGTTTTAAATGCCAGACGTCTGCCGAGAGTGGATTGAAAAAAAAACGTGCTTCAAAAAAGTTGCAATGGCGACTTTTTCTTACTTGCTACTTGGGTCGATCAAACCAAAGAATAAAAAAAGATGAAAGTACATACCTAGATATGCACTGAAAACTTGTACCACCTATAAGTAACTCTAATCCTTGTTTTTATTCGTTTACTCGCCCAACTCTAGTCCTTAGCATCTAAGACTGACAGATAACAAATTTATTTGTACATTCTAAGCAAATAAGTTCGTCTCCTGGATCACTAATTGAGTGTACAGAATTATGGACGAATCGCCTATTCTAAAAGTTTTCAGATTACATAGTTTTATACGAGGTGGAGTTCGTCGGCTGCATAGTTGGTACTGGATGTAGATAATCGGGATTCAGAAGAAAACAGTAGCTAAAGAATCACATACCTACTGTTTGTGGCTGAATCCCGATTATCTACATCCAGGTACATAGTTTTAGCGAATTTTCGAAGAATAGTATGTGTGTGTGTGTCCAGACGATATCTGACCCTGGAATCCGTCTAAAAAATCCAATAATTACAAAAGAAAGGATGAGTTCGTTGGCCAGAATTGTTGGAGTGCTCCAAGGGGCCAAATTTTGAAAAGAATAATTGTGAAAAAACGCGATTTTATAGGTTTTCCGTGGAAATTGCGATCTTAAACATAGGAACATAAAAATGGTATATACGGAATCAGCGCAAAATTTCCTATGAGAATCATCTATCATATCGGCTGATCATTTGAAAATTCGCTTCGAAAATTCGCAAATTCGCGAAAAAAGATCATGATATTTTCAAAATATTTTTTGTATTATCTTCACGACCCGTAGGTAAGACCCCTAGAATTTGCCGAACGTGTTTTGGTGCCGACTGTCAAACTCAATTTTAACGTGAGTCACCTGGTCAGTAGACTTACAAAAATGTACATTACCTGAATATACCTATTATTGTACCATGAAAGGATTGTGTAAGAACTTGAGGACCTTCGAGGGGGGGTGCCTGGTTGATCTTTCAGGTTCGAGCTCTTTCCTGTAGTAATTTTGCTTCTCTCCTTACTTGCAAGCTTCAAGGGTTCGTCTGCAGCCCCCCTCGTGTTAGCAATCAGATCGAAATTCTACAGGCTCTTGATGAGCAAATGGTGTTTGTGACTTACTCTCTCGTACGTGAAATTCCAGCTTACATTATATCAGTGCCGATACGCGAATTCTAAACAGTGCTCCGCTATCCAGATTCAGGCTTATGTACTACCCACACTTGTTTCTTGCTGCTTTAAATCTTGTATCCCACGGGAAAACATTGGGTTTTGCATATATATTGTTTTAGTTGGTGAGAATGGTTAAGTGACAAAATATACTAGGTGTATTAATATTACTAGTTTCTTTTTTAATGCTTAAGAGATATATTATTTAACCTTTCAATTACCTAGTATTTATGCCATTTTACTGTCAAAATCAAGTTTCCGGTGCAGAAAATAAATGAACTGCAATGCGAAGTTAATTTCAAATGTAGGGCTTGTAGTGTGTGATTCATGCAATATAGAAGCATTTCACTAATTTAGTGAACCTCAACTTAAATCCCAACTTTCAATATCGCCTAGTCGACGGACGCTAGTGTGCTTTTTGAAACGTGGAATAGTGATGAATACACCTTCCAACCCACAGGGTGAAGAAATAGTGTTCCTCCCATACGGGGAAAAAATAAAGTCGACAGACATGCGGGTATAAAAGGCTGAACATAAATCGGCGAACAGGACCCGAGGAGAGAAAAGTGAGAAGTATGGGAGGCAGAGATTAGGTACCAGATACAATCTGGATCGGTAAACAAACCGGTAAATCCGCTGGAAAACATTTCGGAGTGGCAGGGAGGATAGAGTTTGCCAAATGGGGCGAGCATTGGGGACTCCTGAATCAACAATACAGAAAGAGTAATGATAGGTTCTATGATGAGATGTTTATAGCCAATAATAGGTTGAATGTGATGAGGGTTTTGGAAACGTGCAATACACCCCTTTAGAATACGAGAAGCCACTTGAACTCATAATAGTTTAGAGTTACACACATGTAAAAGTAATCGTTAGCGCTTCTTCCTTCTTATTTCTTGATTAGTTGTCCTGCTGATGAGGCCAGGTTCTCAAAACTGACCTATGATGGATCACTGGCAAATCATCATATTCGCGCACATCTCTAGGATCACCCCACTATATTCATTTCACAATCATGTGCAATTTGGAGTGTAGTTATATCCTGGTGGTATCTTATGATTTGTACCTATATACTATCTAGTATAAAAACTAATCAATTCATTTAGGTATATATTTGAATATTATGAAGTTCCTCTACTACGGACTCTTCCAATATTTAACAAGAATCCATTGTCAAAAATCAATGTCTCAATCCACTGATTCACGTCTATATCCGTTTGAATGGAAGATTCAGATTTATTTGGTAATGATAGTCATTTTTAACAATTCCTATATAGAAAAACATAATGTGTATCGAATGATCATCTAAGTTTACAAATTTACGTTTAGAAAATATGTCAGTACTGGGACTAATAGAGGCAACCAATCAGTTTCTACACAGGGCAACTACCCTAGCTGGCAGCGTCACTATTTGAACAACTACCATAAATATTTATTATATTATGCGGTCATGCTTGTTGGTGCCTTGTCTTGCATGGATGGGTGGGGGTGAGAGGGAGGAATTATGTCCTCACGTAGGTATTGTTTATTCTCCAATAGCTTTCCCTCGTAGAGCATCTGTAAGTAATTGTTTTTAAATTGTGTCTACCTTCTCAGTCTAATTTATGTCTCCTGAAATTTAAACAATTGAGGTGGTGCAGTTTTCCTTCTTCCTTGGTACCTACAGAATTCATCATTGTTCTTCATTTTGCTAGTCTTCAATATATAAGCATGTTTAATGGCTTCCTTTGATTTACATTTTATATGGGTACTTGGCTGGCACAGTTAATCATTCTCAGCTTATTTACATTGGTAGGCTTTAAAATTAATTGGTACTAGTATAATATCAGCAACAATAATGCTGGGGATTGGGGAATATAGAAGAACAACAACTCATAAACGAATTATATTATGCAATGAAAACTGCGAAAACGCTTGTTATATTCAGAAATGGATCTAGGCAGCTATCAAAGAATTACTTAGCTCTCCATTGCAGACATTTTTGTAAAAACACTGAGTACCGATAATTACCGTCTAATTTCCGTTAGACCATGCACCGAAAGTTTCTGCCAAACATGTACGAGAAAACTGAGAGAGAAACGCCTGGACAGGTCATCTTCAGTTATACGCCAAATCGTAAATTACTGGGAATCTAGCCGTAAGCGAATTCTGTAGACTATTCATAAATATGTGTAATAACTGTTTTTGTGAATAAAACGAATACAAATAAAATTGTTGGTAACATCAGGTAGGTGTAAGATACAAACCGATCTATTAATAAAGCTGCTCTATTAATAAAGCTATTAATAAAGATGCTCTCGAAGTATCGCGGAATATTATTGAATGATAAGGTCAAAGTCATTTTAGTATTCTGCACCCTAAAAAACGCCAGAATAGGCACAAACAAACCTGCTATAATCACTTTTTATTGCTAGTGATTTAGTTGAGTACTATGTTGGTATAAGATGTGAAAATACTCAGATGGTTTAACTAACTACTCTTGGTAAGTTAATTGCCGTTAGAAACAGAAACCGTCTAGATGGCGTCTAAAGTGCTACCTCCCGCCATGAAGGGAAATGGGAAGGATAAGGAGAGAAGGCAGCTCTCGAATGCGTCGAAAGGATGGGCGGATTGCACTAGACTTGGAGAAGTTCTCTTTGTTATTGCTTCACCACATCCCACAAGGTATACCTACTATATAGAAGTAGCTATAGAAGAAACCAGGGAACAACGAGAATATTGTCTCCATGAAGCCAACAAGATCCTACGCAGACACGACATGTCTTCGTGGCGTGATCCCATATTGAACTACGGATATACAGGCACTACCTACTACGATGCCTGGGTAAATTACCTAAGTGGCGGCTGTGCGAAAATAATTTTTTTTTTTTCCTCACTACCGAGGGTAGAAAGCATTCGTGCAAGAAAATGAAACTTTTTCCATTGCTTCTTACGTTTCAGAACTTTTTGAACAATTTTGGATCAGTGCCTGTCAGTCTGTCTGTCGGTCTGTTGTCAGTTCCTTGTCCCAGGAAAAAACTATATGAAGTTGTGGTGCGAATGTGATGAAATTTTCAGGGATTGTGCGGGTTAGCCCCGTGACGGTCAACTATGAATTTCATCACCATCGGACCACTAGTAGCGTTCCCTGAAACTACGATTTCTCTGTTCCTAATCGACCGATTCCGCCAACAATTTGGAGTGTAGTTGAGGGCTGACTCCAAGACAATTACCTAAGAATATCGCCACAGTTGGATGAGGGATGGCTACTGCACATGCGCAAACTTGAAACTTATTGTCGTAGGCATAACTCCGGAACTATTCCACCAGTTTTGCTGAGATGTTCACTAACTAAAGTGAGGAAGCTATACAGCCCACGTTTTTTCACGACAACCGAAATTACGATCCGGAACGTCAATGAAAAACGTATTTAAGGACCAATAAGTTTATCGGATTTTCGATATTTCAATACTCGACCAAATAAGTTAGTGGATACGTGATAGTGGATTGCATCAGGGACGTTCTTAGTTTCGGTAGAAATTTTCCATTTCATTCAGAAAAATAAATCAAGGTCTCGAAGTGACAAGTAGTTTGGATAGGGCTATGTTCAGGATGTGCAAAATGAGTCATGTACATAGTATTCAAGATACTTACAGCGCTGAATCGAATGAGACCAACCGCAGGTCAACATAATAATAAAATTAGTTAAAGGGATATGCAAAAAACAGATAATGGTTTTATGTGGGAAAACATATCAAAATGATTCTATGTGGAAAATTAGAATATGTAACTAGTAAATTATCGATGCTGACAAGGTGTACTGAATATAGGAATTGGTACAAAGTTCTGCATAAATGTGGCATTTATAAATGAGAAAAAAAAAATGCTATACCAGCCTTCTATCTCACACTCCTCGGACCTTCAAGTCAGGGACAATATATTATGCTGATAATCAACTTCATAAATTCCCATGTTAGCAAAGCATGAATGATAACGATAACAATACTATTTACATTACAGTGCGTTTGACATTATTTGTTTATCTACATACACATTTGACGATAAATCAACCGCTCACGCGATGGTATTCCCTTTCGGATTGATTGCTATCTTGTCAGGCAAAAAAATTAAGCGAGGATACGAATGAATAATTTCTACTAATGTGATTATGGGGGTTTGCTGCATGAGGGTTGATTAAAAATTAAGGAATTAATTTGCTCACTTGCTTGACGTTATTATAATTGTTGCTGAAACCGTTATTAAAACTGTTTGAAAAACGTCAGAACTATCCCCCAACTCTATATAAAATAATTTGTAGATTACTAGTCCCCCAGTTTGGTATTGTCTTTCTGGTCACGAGTACAATTTCAGACCACGAAATCAAATATAAATTAAAGGGAGTAGAGAAGATGGTGATTAATTGACACCCTGACTGACCAAACGAAGCTGCGACGCATAGGAAACAAGTGAACAAGCTGCAGCAGTACCAGCTCAACTTGCTTTACTGAAAAGCATATAGGTAACTGAGTAGATAATAATTTGCCCCATGTTTCCACACGTCAGCTATAGAAATCAGGAGAACTGGATTGGAATTGTGTTCGTATAGAGTCTGGAAGTGGTTGGTGGTATTGATTGGTTGGAGAGATTGGTTGGGGTAGAGAAGGAAACACTTATTAAATTCATAAGCAGCGGCCTCGGGACGTTTTTATATCCTCATCAGGTTTTTTTTTAAATCTTGTACGAGGTAATCAAATCAATTATTATCACCATGATACTCTCACATAATGTTTCTCGTATTTCCAATAAATAAGGCGATAAGTGGAAGAAGAACCATTAAGATCATAGTAGACACCGGATGAACAAAGAAAAATCCAATAAGCTCAACAAGAACTAACAAATAAAATTATTTCGTTATAATGGATCATTAATGACATGAAAAATCAGTATTTTATCTATTCTCGAGAAGCGATAATTACAAGAAAATTGTCCCACGTCTTAAATAGGTCTGCTATTACCCACTGTGACTATGAAGGTCTTCCATAACTTCAAACGTATTCTTATTATAAAAGCCAAGGAGACTATTTTCCTAACGCTTGTTTTTATTGAACTTTTATACTACACGCAACCCAAATTATCAGTTTCATTTCATCACCTCTTGGAATTTCATTTTAATAGCAAACAGATGACGTTCGACAGATGATGTTAAAGTTGGGTTTGAGCTGCAGGTGGGACCATTGAGTGAACTCGTCAGTGAAAAACGTCTACTGGGGGTGATGAGTAGCACAACTTCACAGTATTCATGATCGGGTGGATCATTGCAGTTTAGGTACCTATAATTACTGTTATCCAGTCCCAAACTACGTACCTAGCAATCAGTTTTAGGGAAACCTGAGCCTTTAAATACCTAGTGAAAATCGATATTTTTGTGCAATCTTGCGTTCACTTATGCATGGAAGCAAGTACGAATATGATTAACTCCATGGAGTCTCTTTGAGGCCAGTCCCAAAAAGAATAAGAAATAAATAGCTAAGAATGTGCTAACATAGGTCGTACACCCATGAAGTGTCTCCCAAATTACTGATAGAAGAAAGAATCAGCGGCATTCGGGGCAGAAAGTAATGTTTATCATTACTGTACAGGGTGTCCGAGAAAGATACGGCCAAACTTCAGGAATCGATTCTGCAACTAATTTCCTATAAAAAATGTCTCCTAGCAATTTCTTCATAGACTAGAATTTCTTTATATAGTTTTTTCAAGTTTTTTCACTTTTAAGACTTTTTTGTGGCAATGGTCAGAATATGCACTATTTTGCCAAAAAATAAGCTTTTTGATAGTCAAAATTAAAAATAACATGGAAAACGATACCTACCACCTCTAACCATGAGTAGCCGTAAAACTCCCTAAAATAGAATTGTTTCGCATTTAAACGCATCCCCCCCCTCAATTTACGGGGTAAATTTAAAGTTGATTATATTGTTGGAAACCCGAGGGTTTCAGGATGTTTTTTCCGTCTTAGTCGTTTTTCCTTTACGGAAAATGAGTGAAAATCTCCTACGAATTTTCTCGAAAAACAGTAAAAACTACAAAGTTGTAAGTTTGGACTAAAAGAAAACTGATTGTGATCAGTTACGGAATTAAAAATGTATTTGGTAGCTTATCTGATGGGAAATTTAATGATCTTTTTAACGGCATCCTCAGTTTTTACTCCACATAGACAATTAAGGAAGTTATGGTCATTTTAGTGAGAGAAGGTCGAACACACGAAAAAAAATCGTGAAAAAACTTGAAAAAACAAGGGGTTATAAAGAAATTGCTAGGAGACATTTTTTATTGGAAATTAGTAGCAGAATCGATTCTTGAAGTTTTGCCGTATCTTTATCGTACACCCTGTATAGGTATATAAAGCCTTGGAGAATAGCCCTCCCAAACTTATTTTTGAGAACGGCGATGTCTAATATTAATGCAAATGGGGGCTTCGAATGATTACCATATTACTTTGGGAAGGGTCTATAATGTTTTGAGTTGGTGGGATTAGCTGGATTGAAATGCGTGGTGGTGAAGTTCATAAACAACCCATTAACGACTAAATGGTATTTGCCAAGGCGGTGAGTCCTCATTCCACCCCGAGCCTTACCCGTCCTTTATGGTCGAACAATAGGAATGGTTTCCACCCATTGTTAACCGTCGACTCATTCAACAATCCCGTTAGGGAGAACTATGAGGTGATCTATTTCTTAGCGGCTATTCGTGACGTGTTGTCATTGATTGGCTCTCTGTTTTGTCAGGTAGGTATCAGCTTTTAATCGTTATTCTTGAGCTCACTGATCAATACCATTGACGAAAAACGTGGTAGGTAAACCATAGATCTATGTTCAGTGGAACTAAGAGAGTATCATGGAATGGACCGTTTTATATTACATTTCACTGTCCGACTAATTTCGCCTGTAATTCGGCCTCATCAGGGACTCTACAAATGTGAACAACAGGTAGTACAAAGAGACATAACGTCACGGTAGGCATAAGTCTATGGAATGTAGTTACGAGCCTATGTCTAAAAGTCAATCAAAATATTTATCAATAAGGGTGCAGCGATTAATGACTTATTTAGTGTTATTTTTATTGGGCGTATGACACAGGGTCGTACAATAATTTTTTTTCTCACCTACCTCCAAAAATGTTTGCCTACGGTGATGTTATGTCTCTTTGTACTACCTGTTGTTCACATTTGTAGAGTCCCTGATGAGGCCGAATTACAGGCGAAACTAGTCGGACAGCATAACTGAAAAGGTCATACCATTTATTTCTTCACCCTCAACCCTTACAAATAACCTATTTGGAGATTGATTTTTTGAACATATTATGCTCCGACAAGTTCCCAAATGTGAGTCCCTACCAGAGATACGACATAAACGAGGTCTGTCAAGTAGGGTATTTATTATCTATACCACACTATAAAAGTATATCCCTTTGATATATTCCGGGTTCCAGAGGTCCCAGGGAGAAGGTATTGTGGCGCTGCGGGGTTCAGAAGCCGCTGTATTGTTGCCAATTTACAAATAAGAAATTCTGTAAGTGTCTGACAGACACGGTTTGGGCACCAAAGGTTGATGAAGATGGAGGAGGGTACATAGCTGAAACGACCCCACTTAAACTTATACACCTAATAGGAATTGAACTAGACATCAGCGATCAGCCTTCAGAGCATCTATTTCGCTCTCCAGATCTAGAATGAGGACCCGCTCTTACAGACACACAGTATGACCAGATCGGAGTAACAATTTCAACGTTAGAGGACCATAACTTTGTAGACTTCAGGGACGAACGAGGCAGCAAAACGGTTCCGGACTGCCCTGTCTCTCGGAAACGGCTCTGTGCTTGATCTGTTTGTTAAACGATTCATTCATTGATGGCAATGTGTCACCCGTTGAATAAACCACAACGTGCGGGTCGATGACCACTTTTCACCGCACCTCTGATCATTAGCATTGATTATGCTCACCATTCCTTCACATCGTTTGTTCGAGTGCAATGTAAGAGAGGAAACGGAAATGCAACACAAATACTGGTCAGTTTTGTAGAGAATTTTCGCAGTACAGCGCTTTTCCCTTCGAAAGGAACATCCAGGGAAATGTGTCGTCGCTTGTGGCAACACCAGCTATCTCAGTTTGTTTTTGCCATGTTCGGGTTTCGATGGTTTCTGGATAGATTTTTCACGGCAAATCGATTGGTGAAGCGAGGTTCTCGAAATCTTCAACAGATTTCGAACAAATAGCTGATTTGATAACACCAGCTATCTAATCTCTTGAGGCAACCCCACCTATCTCAGTTCCTGACCCTATCGAACTCGCTGGGGTTTTCCCGCTTGGCTTATTATTCGTTGGTAAGTATACTATATTATTGCAATCAATCATTTTCCTCGTGAATATAGTTTTTTAAATAAGTCGATGAAGGTTCCACTCGGTTGTTACTCAAAATTCTCTGGAGAATTGTAAAAATAACATGTGAAGTCGTTGATGTGGTGACCCTCATCTCTAAGGTGCAAGTCACCTATGTCCAGCATGTCTGCGGCCAGGACAGAAAAATTGGAAGTAGAAGAAGAAGAAGTTAGAATAATTTCTGTCATTAGAATAATTTCTGTTCTGCGATGTTCCCTATTCGTTCTTGTTTTTGCAAACTACGACTACGGCCTACCTTGGAGGAATGATTGCTCAGCTTCCCAACTAGGAACTGTTCAAGTCATTTGCTTCATTGTCAACAATGGTTTCGATTCTGATTCTCAACAAGTTTCAGAGGATGGAAGGGTGAAGGGTCCGAGTACGCTCCATCGCAGGATTCTTCATCAAGCGACAGCGATTATGATGATGGGACCCTGCCTCGCTTGATAAACTTATCCGAGCCATCCAGGACGCCGCAAGTGATGCTATTGTCATTCATGAGAACGATTAAAAGCCCTCGATTGAAGAGACACCAAGTGAGAATGTTCCAGTTCCTCTAGATTTAGATTATACAGATTTCTTAGTACAAAATGAGGATGGGGATTCACTCCATTGACTGAAGACGATTTAATTACTCATGAACTGGTGACCAGTGAAGTTGGTCCAGAGGCAGTGCCTTTTTTGGAATAGAATGCCCAATCAATGGTTTACCCATCAATCAGGCCCGGGAAAACCAGCGGCGATCAGTCAGTGAATGATTTGAAAGTCCTTCTCTATGAACCCTCAGGCTGGTTCAGGTTGGATTTCGAAGATCCAGATTTCCATCAGCTTCCAGTAAGAGCAAAAAAGGACATTTGAGACATTTGGATCGTTACCTCAACTCCACCGAACTAAGGCAATCATCCCCCTTCTATAAGTTCAATGATCTCCAGCCGTCAAAAACATTTCTCCCGGCGTACGCCCACGACTTTTACGACAGGCTGAAGCACGAACAAAACAGATGTAAGACTGAAAGGGCTCAAGAGAAGAAGAGTAAACGCCCTACTTGAAGTTCATTTTTTTCTTATTGTAATAATATTTCAGTTTCTTAAAAAAAATTGTGCCTTTACACTGAGTTCCTACATGAGTGCCTCTTTTTTTCAGGCAGAATAAACTACTTCCAAAAATTATATTTGGTATTTTTTTGTGATTCCCAATGAGTACAAAATAATTAATTCCTTTCGATGAGGCAACATCAGCTATATCTCATGTTTCACAAAAGCAACATCAGGTAACTCAATTTTTGTTTAAAACACTGGGAGACCGTCTAGTAATACTACGGAACAGAAAATGAGCCAGAAAACATTTGGAGTTGAGTATAAACTAGTGTTTTGGCCCTCATGACAAATCGTCAAAACTGAGACAGCTGGTGTTGCCACTTAAGCGACTTGAGTAAATTTAACTGAAACTGATGTTGAAAAACATGGAGAAGGGATGAAAGAGGGGTGATCAGGGTAACGCTTCCCTTCAGTTGATAGAGATTAGCTAATAATCCCAAACAATTATTATTATTATTCAGTTACGAATATGATCTACCTGTTCATCATCCAGGCACTTCTGGAACATCAGAGATTCTCAGACATCTTCCAAATTATTAGATTGAATTCATCAACAATATTAGAGCTAAATTTATTTCAACAAGAGATAAAGACAACCTATCATCAGACCTGCTCAGGCTGACCACAGAAAAATAACATTAGCCACATGCGGACCAGAATGATCAACGCACTTCCAGAAAGAATGAGGAACATGAGGCGACTGAAGAAGGAACTTAGGATCTCCCTTGTCAGTTCCCCTCTGTACTCCATAGATGAGTTTTTTGGGAGCCATGGAGATATACGATAAAATAGGGTATAATTAATATTGTTTCAATGTATTGTTATTTATGTACATAATTGTTTTCTATACTATGTCGATGTATAAACAGTTATGGTGACATGCAAATAGAATGAATGATTGATTGTGACGAAATTCATATGCGATCGCATTAACTACCCATTGGGAGTCGTTAGTCTATCAAGTATAGGAGCCTAAGTAAACGCGAAAAATGGCAAAACGTCAAGACAATAGAAAACATTCTCCATTTCTCAATGTTTATGTTTTAACAAATTTGATGAAATAACGCAACAAGAGGCATCGTGATACAGCAATGGAAATCTCCAACCCAATTTGTTTATCGCAGCATTTTCCATAAATTTATGAGAAAAAGAACTTCAAAGTTGTTTGTTACTTGTTTAGAAAGTAGGTACTCGAGAATTTCCAGCTGCATCTTTCAAAGCTCGAGAATTGTTTGGGTTTTGAAAGCAATTCGATGTACATTTATTTTTTGTTGGGCCTCCCCGGACGCATCGAATGGGAATAAGGGTTGTTCAGTTCGACCGGTCAAGGGCTGATGTATCTGGTGGAAGGGTTGATATAAAACGGCCCTTTCAGGCTAGAGCTCTTCGTACGGAAGGAAGCAAAAGGGCCGGAATGGCAACGAGTGGCGAAGGATCGGCTGCGATTTCCGGGCGGAGTTATTTTCATTTTCTCGCAAAGGCTTCCTCCGCTGTCCCCAGTAAATAACTCGGCAGAATATTCGTATCTCAAACTTCGGAAGAGAATGAAGAAATGAAATATATAAATAACAAGTATATTATGTAGCGCGTTATTATATATTCTTTCCAAACCCAATAGGTATATTAGGCAGCATACTTACCCAAAGAGATAGGTTATTCAGAGCATGGAAGAAATTTTCCACTCAGGAGGTTCAGAATGTGATCGGTCTTTTTCTTATTATTTACTACATTGTAATAAATTTAGCCATAGCCGTGTCCTATCACGGATTAATAATGCGGCATCAGAGTCCAGAGTTCCAGTGACGTGTAGATTCTACACTGTAGAACACAGAACCTACCACGCAGGACAGCGTTACGCCAGTATTTTTCCTCCTCCCCGACCTCATGCGTGGTTCAACGACATACCAGCCAGACCCAAAAATTTCTTCAAAACGATTTCCAGACTGAGAACCGGGCACAGCTGCACAAAAAAATAACTGCATAAAATTGGTAAGTCTGACACTGACTTATGTCAGTTGTGCTCTGCCGTTGAAGACGAGGTCCACATAATTATGGAATGCCCCCCGTTTCATGCTCTTCGATGAGGTCTCGAAAGTTCTTCCCCAGCCCTTCAATCTCGAACTAATCCTCCGACTCCATGACGTCCAACTTTACGACGCTATTATTACATTATTAATAACATCGATATAAAGGTATGAACACTATGATATGATAATTATAATTACAGTGTAACTTTCCCACAGATATTCATGT
>JAEMON010000008.1:15337818-15360556 GCA_030264115.1 Lygus lineolaris | reverse complement strand
TATCTTGAAACGTAAAACCTCAAATTTTGAGGGAGGGGGGTTCAATTTTTTTTTCGTGCTCGATCCCAAAGGTTCATCATTGAAAAAAATAAACCGAAAATGCGCAGTTTTTGACATCTTGATTAAAATTTTTTTCAACAGAGATTTTGAATGGTATCAGTCATTCTTGTACCATTCTTGGTTGTATTTCATTTGAAGATATCTTTTCATTTTCATTTTTTCTATAAAAACTTTTTTGTGCATGTATGTTCCAGAGCAAATTGAGCCCTACATACAAATTACCCATGCATACAAATTACCCAAAATTATCTACCTACCTAGGTTGGTACATTCTTTCTGGTGGATCTCAAATTTGAAGTAATTCCTGCTTTTACGGAAACTTCTACTCAAGTGGTTTTTTTATAAGGTTGTCAAGGAGAGGGTTTCCTGAGTTATATACATAAACTACGAGTTATCTGTCGTTCAATTCATATTTCCACTTCCATGTTTCACCATATCAAAAATTTCTTGATGTTAGGAATCTAGTAGGTACATACCTAAGTTTTACATGTGCTTGTGAAGTTGGTACGAGCGGTATGTGTGAAAGGTAGGTACCTAAATAAGTTTCAATTTCCTATTTTTGTTCGAAATTACAAAAACGAGCCAAGCCTTTCATGACTCCCACGTTATATATTATTTGAAACAATCGCCACTTTTCCGAAGGATTTCTGTAGACGCGTTTATAGAGACCATAGCATTTTAGTCCTGCATGCCAAAAATGCAGAAGCTTTTTGTTCGAGTTGAACATCATCGTTCGGATGTTTTCCCCCGGAATGTTTTTCCACTGAATCATGACGCTTGGAGTGATCTGGGTGCATCATTCAAAGCCCCAGAGTACGTAAGGTGTGGAGACGACAGTGACGGAAATCCCTTGATGACAGGTTTTGGGACACTTGAAGGGATTTATATGATGGAGACGTTGAATACCAGTGATTATGAACAACCTCTGAGCAGGCTTCATAATTATATTCCGTGCCGTCATCAGTTACCTTTAATTTTGGCCACACTTTCCACTTTCCTCAGTTCATATGAAGGCTGACAAGGGAAGTATATGCATTGCAATCGGGCGAAACTCGATTCCAAGATGGTTCTGAATCGAATCTGATCAATTTTCTTACTCCAAGGATATACTATACGTAAAATTACTTACGACGGACCTCTTACAAATATGATAATCACAACAACAAATCCGATTTTGAGGCTTGGTTTCTATCACTGTATGATAATCATCCCGTAAGGAAAGAAACTAACGAACTTTTCCAGGATGATGTTTGAGTACATCAAATTTTGCAGGATTTACCAACACTTTCCACCTGTGCAAACAAACAACTTCCAATATCTTTCACATTATTGAAAATATTCTGAAGGGCCTTCAGCCTTAAAATTAACAGAAATGGTGATTTTTTGGTGAGGAAAGTGGTGTGAAAACCTGTATCAGATTTTTTCCTTTGCATTCACAAAGCAGATCATCGCTCGATCACGGAAGACCCTGAGTCGATCGTTTGCTGCAACATGCTTCTTGAAATTTCTGGAATGACAGGTCTTGGATGCGTCATGGACCACAAGCAATACCCAAACATATATTCATTTATTGTTATGTGTAACGGAGAAAATATGGATAATATTGCGATGTTTTTGGTCCACTTTAAACTGAACCTAGTCTATGTGAGGCGGGTCAAAACTGCTGCCCCTTCTTTTAAATTTAATGGTACATTCCTACTGATTTCAATGAAAAATAACGTGGTCAAGGATGCTTTCTGAATAATTCTTTGGTTTTAACTTTTATCTTATTTTGTCACTTTTGATAGTAATCAAGTGTTGCTGTTTTCACACTTCCAGCTCCATCGTCAAACAAACCTGAACGTCATTTTAAAAACATGTCAAAAATACATCCCCAGCAGTCCACACAGTCTTCGGACGCACCAAGCATCTGTCCGCCAGAGCAGAATGAATACCTGAAACGCCTCATCATCATCAGGCTCAGAGATGCCTGTCGGGTAGCAGCTTTCGTCTTCTTCATCTTCGCCATCGTCTTCGGCGGCACACTCCTCATAGCTATGGGAATCATCAACTTCAATAACTGCCCTCTACAGAGATGCATTCCCATCTACCTCATAGCAGAAGGTGTTCTCCTACTGGCCACCTTGCCCAACGTCTTGATTCCCAATGAAGAACTCGAAATGTACAGTAAAAAGTACAATATGGTACTCTGCTACAGAATTTTCCTCTGCACTTGGGAACTAGCACTACTTGTTTTTGGTTCGGTTCTAGTGTACGGCATGACACCAAATTTCTATCCTGCACACGGGCTGTACTGCCTCAAGCCTTGTTACTACATGGCGTTTTTCGTTGTAACCATGACTTGGATTTCTTTATCCCTCAGCGTGCTATTCATAGCGACCATTGGATGTTGTTTCATTTACTGCCCAACCTCTAGAAGACCAGAAACACTCATCATTTAACCAAATACACGCTATTTTACTCGATATACATTTAATTTGAAAGAGGCATTTACAAAAATAATTTACATTTTTCTAAACAGTGGTCTATTAGCTTGTACAGAAAAGGATTTTTTTTGGTAGTTACCAAACATTATACATAGGTAGTCGACATTACGAGTTGACTTCGATGACTCATTGAATTGTCCTCTTTTTGGTAAAAATGATACGAAGATGAGTCGATTAACCCACTCGCTGATGATGAAATGTCAAATATCAGGACTAGGGTAGAAAACAGCCTCTACTGCCAAGCTTTCGGAAAATATTATTCCTACTGAAAATAATATATACTTATGTAGGTGGATGGAAAAAAGTTCTGAGAGAGAGAAGGCTAGAAAAATTTTTAACAGTAATTATTTGCCAAAATTGAGAATTTTAATTCTACATTGTGAGCCATTTTCGAAACTAACTAGCGAATTTTTTATATTTTGAACCCCGTTTTTTTTTTCCTACCGAAAATTCCGCCCTTCAAACTCGCCCTTATTCATGTAATTATTTCGTCGCTTAAAAAGCAACACGCCCTATGAAACAAATCCCAATTTTTCAGGAGAAGGAAAAAACTGAATCCAGTTTTTGATCACCTGTCCCTTTGTTTCCCATTATTCAGTAACTTCTTGCCTTCCGGTAGTCGTCAATACTGAAAAAAGTAGTTATTAAAGAAATTAGGACATTTAGGTTGATCCGGGGTGTTGTCCTAATAGGTAATTGAGGTATTGAGGTCGATGGGGGTGTTATGTTTGTTATGTTGTTATGTTTGAACAATTTTGAGCTAACCAGTCGATGCAACGCGAGAAGTCGAATAAGAATCAGTCAAAACCTAATTTTCGTGAAAATGGTCGATAGGGCGTGTTGCTTCTTAAGCGACGATTTATATTTACTACTCCTAGTCGTCTATATTTATCTTCTTTGAGTTTAATGACGAAAATCAATTTGTACTAAATTTATTGTCATTTATAAAATAAACAAGTTCATTCAATTACATTTCGTCGTTGAAGATGCAACTCGTGCTAACTGACTTTTGGCAACTTTTCAGGAGAGACAAAAAACTGAGTTTCAGATTTCGCATCTTACATTGTCAGATATCACAATGTGATATCGGATAATGGAAGATGCAACCTCTGGAAAGCGCAATTGTTATCATGCTGTTATCACCTTTTGCGCAATTGTTATCATGCTGTTATCATCTTTTGCGATTTGACCGCATTCTGCTGAGTTTTTGCTGAAACTAACTTCATAGATCGACGTGACACTACATTGCGCGTCTGACTGCATAATAATCTTACTTTGCCCAAAATGTCAGTTAGCACGTGTTTCATCTTCAACGACGATTTGTCATATTCTTAGTTTTGATTACATTCCTTTCCAATTTATTACATCACCCAGGACTACACTATTTGAAACTGGCAATAACAAATTACAGCCATAAAAGTTGTAACTATAGATTTGCCAAATTACAGAAGTAGGTATCTAATTTTTGTACTAATGACAAAATTAGCATTGTATTGAATTGCAAATGAAATTACAGTAATTAAATTTTTAATTAAATACAATTTAATATGTGTGTCAACTAACATTTATTGTGATTTGTATATGCAGTAAATTACGATTTGCCTAATTCCAACTATTGCACTAAACAAACCCACGCTACCGAAGGTTTATTATTCTAATGGCAGCTCATGAAAAATAATGTATCCCACAAGTTTGATGATTTTTAGCAAAAACGTGGGCACTAGAAGAGTGTGACGTTTTTCCCTTCATCTAGAATTCGGAATTTTCACCTTGAGCAGTAATTTTCTTGAGTATTGTACGCGAGGTGTTGCGTAACCTTTTCAATGGTTTTGTAGAGTTTCGGTCTATAATTAATTTTTGAATGGTGACCGCCTCGGTAGACAAAGAATAATTAGAACTTGAGAGAAGATTGACGTTATGGCGTGACTTGAAAATCGTATTCGCACTCAACTCTTGTTTCAGCCTTGGCTTGGATTTTCGTCGGGGTTGGCAAAAAGCCCTGATGTATTTTGCCGCGTGCGTCATTCACGGACACAAAAAATGCAGTAGAAACCGCATTATAATAGAAGTCACCACTTTTCGTTGATAAAATTATGAATAATGAATGTTTCGCTTCAAGAAAAAATTGAAGAGGGCAATTAATTACCTGGTACCATCTAAATGCATACCTAGGTGCTACTAGGAAGTTTTTTTAATGATTTTAAAGTGGGATTTCACACAATCTATGGCCTAATTCCCCTTAAACTTGAGGGGTTATTGGGGGCTGGCTCCCTGGTGATTTCCTACGAATGGGGTACTTACATGGTTATTTTTTGTTTCGTAACTTGAAAGAGCTTAGTGAGAGCTTTCCAAAAAGGTGCTATATGAGGGGTATCCGACGATTGAGAGTTACCGAAAATGGGTCTTGTAATTTGAACCTGACTGAAGTCACCGACCTCACGCCTGCCTCCGGGACCTAAATGACGTCACGTGCTCCCTCTCAGCCCATTTTCTTAGAAAATCAGAAGCAATTTCAAGCTGAAAATTGGCACCAGAGAGTTTTGAGGGGCACTGAATCAGACTTGAACTGGTTCAAAATGCAAATTCCGACCCATGCAAGTTTCCCATTATGTAGATCAACATTGGACATTTTGTTTGAAAGTGTTTAAATTGACATCTACGATTTCGCAATTTATGAGGTACAATGAAAATTGGATGTTTGAACTCTGAAAAATAGTGGACTATAATAATTGTCCACTACTTTTAGAGCATACATTCAATAAATTTTAAAGTTGACTATTCTTAAGATGTACGTACACAAACACACACACACACACACATACACACACACATCTCTACACATGTACATCTAGCATCTATAGAAAGAGAGTGGACGAGCTCTAGACCATGGTTTGAAGATGAATACCAAGGTACCATCCTTCCGGAAGAAGGGCTTAAGATCCTACCTAGTTATGATAAAGTACTGCCCACCCGACCATTCATATTATGTTTTAAGAAGTGTCGTTGTGATCACGACTCGACCAACTGCCAGGATCGTCCATTATCTTAGAAAGTGACTATCCTCTCGCTCGACACGATCTGGCGAGGCCCGAAGCGTCTCTGGTCACCTCATCCCACACCTCGGCGTACGTCGTATCTGCAGGATCTTTTTTACAATCCCCCTCTTACCAAGTCTTCCTGCAGGATCTATCCTGCTATCCCTGGTCGCACATTTCCGAATGTCCAACCCTCACGACTCGACTTCTTCGTGATCAACAAGAATCGCCGGAAGTACAGTCTGGGTCGTGTTTCTTAGGCGAGTTTTCCGGCACCGAAGTATCTGCGCTTTTGCTTCTTCGTTTTCCCACTGTTTCCCTTAACTTCTGCCTCGAGCACCAATGCTCACATAATACAACTTCTCCCGGACACCAAAGTTTTACCAGGACTATCGACAACTAAATTTTCCGTCCACACGTGATCCGCTCTCGTGAACACTTTGAAAGAGCTGTGTTATGTGAAGTTACTTCGGGTTACACTAACCGACCCAGTGACATTTCCTTAGGCGATGTTTGTGCCTCGATTCCCAACAAATTATGCCCCTTTTGTGGGTGGATATGCTCCAAGGTAATTGGGTGGTTAAGAGCTGTTACGAACTTGGATCCGTTCGTTTCTTTGAAAGCTCACGCTATCATTGGCAGGCGGTTCCCCGAAGTTACTTCATACCAACCTTCGAGGCTAGCCTGTACTTGAAACGTTCAGTGGTCGAAAATCGAAGAAACCAGGTGCAAGACTCCACACTACTTTTCTCACCAGTTAAAACTCTGAAAATGGCTATTTTTACAAGAATTCTCATTTTTTGTCATTATGTTGACTTTTGTTCACGTTTTTACATTTGCCATGAATACCTGGCGAAATCTTCGATGTCAATTTACACATTTTCGAACAAAATGTTCAATGTTGATCTACATCATTGGGAAGTTGCATGGGTCGGAACTTTGCATTTTGAAGATCAAAATCTGATTCAGCGCCCTTAACAACCCCCTAGTTCCAATTTTCAGAGTGAAATTACGGGTGGTTTGCCCAAAAAATGGGTTGAAAAGGAGCGCGTGACGTCCTTTAGGTACCTCAAAAAGGAGGGCCCGCAGGTGGGGGGTCGGTGACGTCAATCAGGTTCAAATTACACGACCCATTTTCGTTAACTCTCAATCGTCAGCATATAGCATACCTCTTTGGAAAGCCCTCATTGAGCTCTTAAAAAATGACCATGTAAGTTCCCCATTCGTAGGAAATCATCGGGAACCAGCCCTCAATTGCCCCTGAAGTTTGAGGGTGAATTTAGCTATAGATTGTGTGAAATCGAAGTGAAGCCGAAACTGACGTTTGCTCATAAGCAGAGGCTTCTATTTATCCAATTGAATTTAGAATTTTATGTTCGGGCCTAATCCCAACAATTCCTGGAAATTTCATCGGAATCGGATAGGTAATAACTGTGGATGAGACCTGTGTCACAAAGATTCCCGGACAGGCAATTTGTTCAGAAAGGTATGAAACGTAATAATGCGATTGGAATTTGGATGTTGGAGTAGGTTAACTGATTTCCACGTCACTGAAGTGAAAACAAAACCTCTCGCTATCCTGATGAAGTACTATCATTACCTTAGCGCTTAGATGTATATATAGTAGTATACTGTAGTAGTAGTATGTATAGTAGCATAAATTGCATTATAAATCAAGATTGTTTTCCATACTTTATGAGCATAAACTATGACATGGAAATCAGCTCTCAAAAATTTGATAACATTGCCACCTACAGGTAACCCAGCAGGAGTACTCCACGGCGTCACCATCCGCGTCAAATAGCTGGACAATTCCGAATATTCCATTTTATTCGTTGAGCTGAAGGATTTCAGTGAGAGCTTTCAAGAGAGATAACTATATGTGGAGTACCCGATGATTGGAAGTGAGCGAAAACGAGTGGAGTAAAAAAGATACAGATGAGGTCACGCGTGATCTTCTCACCCGTTTTAAGGCCAACCTAATGAACATTTCGAGCTGGAAATTAGAACTAAGCGGTTTTCAAGCGTGCTGAATCTGAATTCAAGTAAAAAATTCAAAATTTCGACGCACCGGAACTCCCCATTGGTGGTCAATCCAACGGAGCTCTTCTCTTTATCCTCCGCACACCACATATCCCACCTTATTATCTTCCTTACCCCCAAGGGCCGTCGTAAGGTAGCTAGGGTTCTCCCGACTATTTAAAGTTTAATTTGTTTAGTTTTTTTGCGCCTCCAATGTTGAAACAAAGGAAAAACAACAGAAAAATTGTGATGATGTACGTATAATATTCTATCAATATACCTAATATTCCTATCTCTATCCAAAGTTTCAACTTAGATCTGATCCTCCTTTCAAATTCACCAAACGAACGAATTATCATGACTTTCTGTTTCTATTTTTTTAGATCTTATAATGGAAGTAAAAGTAGTGAACAGTCTGTGTCCTGATTGCATCCAAAGTGGACGAAAGTAACGACTTGAGGAATCAGACATGTTTGGGGAATTCAAAACGTGTCAGTGTATTTTCATTGATGTAGGTAAGTGAAATAAAACACTTTGTTTCATATTTTAGAACCATCCTTATATCACCGAATCTGACCTCTTTCCTTGTGCCCTCGCCATTCCAACGTAACTAAAACTGCTAGCAGATAATAAGCAACTAAGTAAGAAAGTATTGTGGTCTATAATTTTGTTACTATATTGTGCAATGTTTATTATCATAACTTAACCTCGCTATAGAGAGGCAAATCAACCGCTGGGTAGATTCAAATTCGTGAGTTGTGGTTTTACTGAATTCAACAGTACCAGCTATTGATTAGGGAACTTTCCTGCGCCAGAGAAGATTGCCCCGAAGATCGACAATGGTCCCAACCTCAGTTGCGCATTCCCTAATCGAATTCGGCAGGCTTAAACTTGCACAAGAGGTTCGGGAGAGCTCATTGGGATGATAATGAAAGTGTGTCATTGCCAGTAATCATCCGTTTGACAATCACGTCTCGATACCTAGCGATTCTCTAATAATAGTCCGGAACTCGTGTCTCGTCCTTGACTGCAATTGGCTCATTAGACACTCAGACTGCTACTACCTACTCTAAGGAGATTTTTTTCAAAATCCTCAATGAGGAAAAAACATTACAACTCCAGAACTTGCAACACTCGGTGACTAATTGAAAGATAATCACGTGTTGATAACATAACATGTTTGTATGATGACAGTATTTATGTAGTACAATACATGGAAAGCTCTTTGAACTTGTAGATGTAGTTCGCACTGAAGGAAAAGTTCCAGATAATAGGACAAATTTTAAAGAATTTGTTCCTTTCTAACATTTTTCTGACAGTTTCAATACATTTTTTACCCACAACTTCTCATCAGAGTTTTATAAAAGAAAAATCAAAAGAAAATTTCGAACTGATATCAAAACTCCATTCTCCTATATACAAAATTACAAAACGAGTAGCAACGCTTCACGCTAATACATTGTGACATGAATATGTCTTTTTGCACTGAGTAGGTGGTCAATAATGTGAGAGAAAAATCTATTATGAAAAGCATGGCGGCGAGTAATGAATATTGAAGAGATCTTCGTAACGGATGGAGCTTCGATGATACAAACAAGAACTTCACGTTTGTGTTGGTTGATGTTTTCCTAAACTTAAAAACAACAACATGATCAAGAATACTCTATATCAATACCTCCCAACCAACTTTGATTATCGGTTGTTGGGTAACGCTTTTGATGGGACAAAATTTTGGATTGACCCCAGCGAAAAGACAATAATTTATTCACGTCAAAATGCAGCGACATAAGCGTGATTATAAAGCCTGAAAATGAGACATTTTTGAAACCTTGCAAATACAATTTGACTGTATTGGCACATAAATGTATGCAGGTATACAATATAAAGTTCCAGTTACGCAATACGGTTCACCTTAACCAGAACCAAACCCTTGCTGGCATTTTACAACAATTTTGGCTGGGTAGGTATATAATGTATTAGTCTACCTCTATTGCGATAAACAAGTTTATAATTTCCAAACTTACAAGTTTATAATTATTTCTTATCGCAATTTAATACCTACCTCCTTTGCATGACTCAGCTGTATGGAAATTAAAAAAGAAAAACAATACTGAAACAGTTTCCGAGAATAGGTACTGAAAATACATTTCACCAGTACCTATACATTGTGGTAGCAGGTACCTAAGTTAGCCAAAAGTAGGATACGATTCGATCGGAAAGGCTTTGGAATAAACTCCAAAATTCAAGCCTGAATGGGGAATTACAGTGTATGAAAAAAATCGATTTTTTTTTTGCTTTTGTATTGTTATTTGGAATAAAATAACACTGTTAAATATGATAGAAAAAAAACAAAAAAAAAAAAAAAACAATTTATATGGAGAAAACTTGGAATAAAATTTCAGCTGTTTGAATAATAGGCGGCATTCCGAGGAACCTTGAGAAACCCTTTTATACGTCACAACCGTAAAAGGATATTATTCAGAGATTGCATCGAGAGCAATGAAAAGAGAATTAATTTAAATCATGAATTAATAATTATTTAATTCAATCAATATTATTCAATTAAGTTAATTTGATTCTCACTAATCAGGAGCTCGAACAGTGTTGTTTTTTGTTTTGTTTGGTCGGCATCTTGGACTGGTTAGGCCCATGACAGACGACTCCCTTTTCAACCTCATCGGACATAATTAAAATTTTAATAAATTTTCTAAAATTATAGATACGCTATTTCTTCCCTCGAATTCAATATTGTTTCTTTTCATGTGTCGTACATCATGTTCGATAAAAATAAATAGGTACTAGGTAAGTACTATATAGGATTGTTATATATGGGATTATTATTTCACCAGATTGAGAACGAGGGAGTAGCTCGAAGCTGAACATTTGCTCACCAGGGTGCATAGGTACCCCTCTTGAACAAATGTCAAATCGACCTTGTTCCCCCCAGACCTCCCTGCGCACCGACATCCAGCCAGAAAGCCTTGTCAAATTAGTGTAGTCTTGTCAAATTAGTATTAAGCCATTACCTTTCAGAAAATGAAATTAAAAAAATTATGATAGTTCCCTATTTGTTGTAAAAGCGATGTAGGTTGTCAATGGGATTCAACTCCACCAATGCAGTTTCAACTGTCGGTACACTCTACCAACTTACTCGATGATGACATTGATGATCAACAACTGACCAACAGTTTATTATGATTTTCGTTCAACAAAGAATTCAACCTGAAAGCTCCCTCCCAGATTATAAATTTATCTGATACAACAACGTCGCTGGTTTGTTCGAAGAGGCTTGAATCCCAGGAGGAAAAACGTTCAACCTTTTATATTCTTACACATTTCAAAACTTCATTTAAAACTTCGGAGAAAGTCGATGGAAAAAAGCTGTCGCACTGAGAACAACGAGGCAGTAGTCTCTCAACTATATTAAAAAATTGACATCACAGCACCTTTCATGGCGGTAGAGCTATGAGAAAGGTAGCTAATAAAGCAAGTGCCTTTTCGGGTTTCCTATAAAGAATTTTCCTAAAGAATTTTTAATAACGACTTGTTCCCAGAGTTTTTGTGTGAAGTTTTGAAAGAAGTTATAAACAGTAAACTAGTAAGAGTTTCGTTACCATCGTTCGTCTCTCATGGATCAGTATAGCTGTAGTGTAAATTCAACTCTAATGATTTCCGACAAGACAAATTAATGGGGTAATAAGTAGTAATCCCAAAAATTGGGTCAGAATACGGCATTTCCGAATTTGAATTGGTATTCAGCACCCTGAAACCACTTTCGGTTTTTTGTGTACTTTTAATTCTCAGCTCAAAGTGCTGCGCATTTTCGTTAAAAAAAAGAGAAAAAGAGGCCGGACCGAGGGTTTATATCCCAGGCAGGCGGGGGCTTATGGAGTGTTGAAGTGTGCGTCTTCCATTATACCACACGTTTTCGCCCACTTTCGATGTAGCACCTTTTTGGAGAGCTCCCACCGAGATCTTTCTGTTACGAACGAGGACTTAGAAAATTCAGTCGGAATTCCCGCTTAAACTAAACAGCGAAGAAAACAAGAGACTAGAGCGAGTACACAAATTAGTGACACTCTTAGAGAGACTGAAGCTGGGAGATCGGGAGACTAGAGCTGTTTGCTCTTATTTTCAAGTTACCTATCTTTTCCATGTCCAAACTAAAAGTAGGTAGGTCCATTACGTCAAATATATTATGTGAGTGAACGTCCTTCGTTATACCCCACCTAGTAATAGTACCTACCTACTCTGGACGAACATAATCGTGGTCTTCGTAATCCGGTTTAATAACCGAGCTACTTCACTGTAAACACGGCGTTATTTCACAACCGTCCTGTCTATCGCGCGCATCACGCGCACTCAAATCACGGCTTCGACTCTTCTTCCATCTCCTACGTCATCCGTCGTCGTTCTGGGATAGCATGCAGGAGGTTCTCGTCATTCGGAATCGGATTTTAAACATCTGCCGAACCTGAAGGGTTCTTTTCTTCCCCTCGATTATTATTTATTATTTTTTTTTTTTCTCGTCTTGAACGAGATTAGTTAGGACTTCTTCATCAAAGAAGGATTTTTCTCGATGGCTCCGACAGGAGATTACAGGGTTCTGCGCTCTGAGCTCCTCTGGAACCTGCAGGTTGAACTCTGGGCTTCTGACGAGCGCTAATAATCCTTCCAGCCCTGCGAGATATTTTGATGAGATGGTCTAACATGGTGGTGGCGGCGATGAAGGTGGAAGAGTCACCTATAGTCACCTAAGTTATCTCATCCTGTAACTCTATTCCTCAGTCAGCTATTCATACATTATACATTTCATACATTCATACGTTACCTATATTATAACTACCTTGAGTACCTTTCTTAGTTTGTATCGGCACTTCCAGATAGGTGACTTGCGTCAATAGGGAACAAAAGTCATCAATCGTCGTGAAGTCAATTTATTGAAAGTTTGTTGCTTATCAACTTTTTTCCAAACAAATTTTTCTCGATTCATTATCCAAATAGGTACACCATTCACAACTTGTGTCTGTAATGAATAGCTGATACCTTTTCGGCGTTTCTTCTTGTACTGATTTCGAGTTTAGCTATGGTATGCTATTTGCGTCAATCCTGCTCAAAATATCAATCCAACCCTTCTTCCATCATTATACACACAACAGCGAAGATTGGCAAGTCATGCATCAGCATGGTTTAGGTACATCGATTTGTTGAATAGTTGTTGTCTTTAGGATGGAAATGGGTACCTATTCCGCTGTGGCAGTCGAATTTGATGGGGGTAAAAACTAATATTCACTTACTCTACCACGAGTAAGTAAATATTGGTTTTTGCCCCCCATCACATTGTCGACTGCCACAGCAGCAATTGAAAACTAATATTATTTGAATGAATATCAAGCACTAGCAACAAAAAGGTACATGGAGCATCCCTTAAAATAAAGAACTTAAACTTTCGTGAACAATATAATTGTTTAACCCGTTTTCACAATGGAATTAAATAATACAAAATATGAACCAGCTAAGTAAGAGACAATGATCTGTTGTAATGATGAGGGTTGAATTGATATTTCTAGCAATTCTGAAAATTATTTACCAACTTTACCTACAGGTAAACCATAGCTATCTCGAAATCAATACAAGAAGGAACGCTCAAGGTGTCATCTATTATTAAACATATTATTATTGTGAATGAAAGAGTGAGAACGAATAGTATGTCTGGACAACATATCGAAGGCAATCTGTTTGGAAGACAGGCTGCTGACAATGCACGTGGCATTGAAACCGGTACCACCAAATTTTCGATGAATGGGCTTCATGACTATTGAAAATAATTGTCTCCGCCTGATGGCAATGATGACCTCCAGGTCATCCTACGCTGGAAGTGTCCATAAAAAAATCAACATCCTAAACTAGCGGTTATTCAGAATGTAACTTTTAATTAACTTATTTTAGGACATTGATATATTTTTGGACATATTCAGCCAGAACACTGCAATTTCGTACTTATAGTTCTTCATAATGAAGCACCAAAGAGGTCCAAAATTTATACAATCTTTATAAAATGATTTGTAGTGTAGGGGAAAGATACCTCGAACAGTTATTGAATTATACGGCAGGACAGTCGAAAACATAAAATATTTCAACACACTTATTTATTACCACTACTGCATGTAAAATGACACAAAAATGTCTCATCTTGGAACTCGTAATAATTATGATACCGTATTCGCATACGAAACTTTAGTTTTGTATACGAGTAGAATGTATTTTATCGAGCGCCTTGAGGTGATTCTATTGCGTGCGTCGTTATATCGAATTAAACTTTTACCAGACGATAAAGTTAATTACTTCGCTTTTTTCCATCGGGTGAAATGGTCGGTGAAAATCAGTGGGGGGGGGGGGGTAAAAAGATTGAGGGAGAGGGGTTAACTAACCAGTAAGAATTAGGAAGCTATCGTTCCAGGATCTCAAGACTTTTTTGAACTTTTAAGAGAGGCCAAGCTTTTTATGATCCTAAACTGGGGTTCCGGCGTTGAGAATAAACGGGAAAAGAAGCTTTTCAGAGCTCCCACCGAAAAAACTCAGTTTTCTATCAGCGATGAAGTACAACAGGAAGGGGAACAACATTAAGGCAATAATAAGACTTGTTTTACACGCCACAGCCAGATAACTGCGGTGGAAATTCGAAGCAAAAGCAGATAGATAATAATGGTCGGTTGTTCCAGCTTTACTTCCCATACTTTTTAAATAACTTATTATAGATCTAAATGAAGCTGTAATCAAGAAAGAGAGCGGTTAATAGGTTTAAAAAAGTACCTACCATACACTTATTTCTTGTGAGACTCGTGCTGCCGTAATCTACCTACAAAATTGTCATTCATTTTAAATTTTTACTTTGCTCTCTGATTCGGCCACAGGCTTTCCACAACAGTACATCATTAGGAGGAACAGACTCATATCGATTTGAAATGCAAAGAAGGTCCTTTATATCGACACTTTTTGCGGCGGAACGAACCATAGCTTTATCGGCATCCGGCAGACACGAAAAGCAAAGTGGGCAAAGTGGGTTTTGGTACACATTCGGGTAAGCTGACTCACAATAGATTAGCAAGTGGTTCCTCCCATGCACAAATGAAAACATCTGCTCAGAGGTGAGTTGTTCACCACATGCTAGTGACATGAAGTGGGTCTTCGTTCAGCTCAGTTTCCCAATTTCTCAAAGAGGCTTATCCTTATCCGAAGGATGTAGGTACAGGCAGGACTGCATAATACAAGCAACATCTTGAATTGTTATGATTTTGTTATTAATGTGTGCGCTGATGAAGTGGGACTACGCGGATACGAGCAATGAATGTTTCGCTCTTGAAAGCCATTCCAAACACAACTATTCACTCGTGTGCCTACATGTCAGTTTTGTAGGATTCAGTATCCATATTAGGTATATATATGGTACGTACCAACGAATTAGTATGTCAGCTTTAGTTAAAATATTTAAATAAGTAACCTACCACTTAAATAGCATGAGAAAAAGTAGAGGTGATATCTCTTTCCACATTTACCAGGTACAAGATTATCATCAATAGAGATGCCGTTGGATCTCTACGGAAAATTGCTTCCAGACCGCTTGCCAAGAAGGTCACGACCTTCCCAGAGGCTGAGTGGAGTGCAAGGACGTGTCACGGGTCGTTTCAACGGGCCCCCTTCGGCTCGAACAATCGTTGAAATGAACCGAAGAAAATCGGTCGGCCTGATGGCCAAGTGCTCCGGTAAACTCACAAAATTGATAAACACGTCCTGTGACGCGCTGGCCACCTTCTCCAGTATCTATAGATTTGGAGCAAGAACCAAGAGAGACCTCTTGTTGGGTGACGGAGATTGTGCAAGTCTCGAGAAAAACAATTTTGGTGAGAAGTGCCCATTACTTACCTTACCCGTGTGTATCCAAAAATGACTATTCTGAGGTTTTTTCTACATCTTGAATATTCTACCGTAGATGAGGGGTATTGGAAATAATATTGTCCATACCCACAAATAGCAAAAAAAAAATCAACTACCTCCGAGGAATTCGTCAAAAATTCATCGAGTCATTTTGAAGGAAAAGTAGAAAAAATGTTAACAACCACCTTCTTTCGCTCATTTAGATACATTACCTTATTTTAGCGTGGACCTATTTGCCGAAATTGGCGCTTAGTTTTTGACATTTTCATGTCTTTACTTTGGCACACAACATCGGAAATCGCGAGCGTTACCGTTAAGTTTCCGATGCTTTTCGCGTACAACCAATTGTTGCCAGGGGAAAATAACTTCCTCATTTTCCATCCCACATAAATCGTTCACCACTAGTTGGGAACCTCTGAATTTATCACACATCACACTACATCTCATGATACCAATTTCCCCCTCCTTCCACATTCTTCTAAGAACTACTGGTGCTTAAGTATACAAACAAAGTTGGTTGGAGTTTTCAGTTTTACAATGTTGTAGGTACCTTTACATCAACATCATAATGAAGCACTTACACCCCAAGCGTTTCTTAGGAGAGCGTATGGAGCCTCTGTAGAACTGGAGGGTAAGAGCAACGAGAGGGGAGCATCCCCGATCAGCTGAGTCGAAAATTGAGCTCACAGATCAGCTAAGTTCATATAGTTTTGCCTGGGAAAAGGGATTGACCACAGACTGACAGACAGATATGGAACCAAAAAGAAAGCTCCGAAACGTAAAAAGCAAGTTGCAATTTTGATTTTTGAGGACACAATTTTTTTTTATTTCTTCTTCTGTGAGGAAGCAAAATTAATACCTATCCTTTCATTAAGGACCTCAAAGATTGTCCAGCAAAAGATCATCTCTAGAATAATGTAAATGCGAAACTTGCATGGGTAGGAATTTTGCATTTTGAACCTCAAAATCTGATTCAGCGCCCTTCAAAACCCCTGGTGCCAATTTTCAGCTTGGAACTACTGAAAATTGAACTGAGCTGGTTTGCTCAGAAAATGGGTTGAAAGGGAGAGCGTGACGTCATGCCCAGGCAGGCAGGTAGGTGACGTCAGTTCGGTTCCAATTTATTACAAGACCCATTTTCGCTGACTTTCAATCGTCGGATTCCCCTCACATAGGACCTTTTTGGAAAGCACTCATTGATCTTTCAAATTACACAATTAAGAAATCCATTCAAGTTCCCCGTTATCTGCGTGGAAAATGTATGAGTTCCTGCGCGTGAGGAAAGTAGTGTGTCCCCTCGCACCAGATGATTTAAAAGCATTTTTCTACCTCCATCGCTCCTGGAAATCAACCGAAATTTGAACTGACACTTTGAACATACAATGGAGGAAATTAGTCTTCCTTGAATGAATCATTCGAGTGTTTTCTCAAGTTTGAGTTCAATTTTCCCACCCTGTTCTCCCTCCACCAGGCCTGAAGGTTGTTCCCCAGAGGGCCGTGCCTCGAAATAAACGTGGGGGGCGGTTCCCATAAACACCATTTCTCCATCTACTCCCCTCTCTGTGTTTTCGTGGGAAGAGCGGCCTGAGTACACTCCTCTCAACTTCCAACCCCTGAAAGTCAACAACATTTTCTAATGAAATACTAGATCGTAAGTAAACAATTTGGAAACCTTTCGAAATACCTACATGTAGTTTCAATGCTGCAGAATAAGGTAGGGGCTCACCGGCGAACAAACAAAGTTTGGGTTTTGCGTATGACCAGCCCAAAATTTAATATTATGAGTAGACGTACCATATTATGAGTAGACATGTATTGGTACTAAGTACATGGATTATTATAAAACTATGTTTAAAATTTGTTCAGTTTTAAATTTCAATAGAAAACGAAAACATGAGGCTTCGGATGAAGTAATTATATTATAATTATATTAATTATAATTATAATTATATAATTATAATTGTAATTATTCAGCCCTCATACTTAAATACAGGTTTCTTTATCATTAATATTTCAACGGAATCTCAGTTACGTTTTGGGGACTCTCGAACTTGAAGAGTGCGTACATTGGAGATCCGTGTTTCCAAACTGCTACGCAGGTGAGGCATTTTCCGGTGAGGGGCTTCCGAACCCTCCGGGCGAATTATCGACCGGCCAAAGACCCACGAGGGGTTGCAATGTCATTACCAGCGTTACCGCTCATTACCGTGGATTACCTTCTCCACAGACCACCCTGCAGTATTCCAGCCATCTCTTCCGCGTGTATTCGTTCGGGGCAGTTGAATGTCGGTTATGACGTCATCATACACCCGCCCGCCTCCTCGAATCGCTAATTAACATTTGACCCTCTTTAATGCAGTCAAGCTTGCGTTCTATTTAGTTGTGAAGCTCAACCATGACGCTGTATCTTTATGGTGATGAAATTTTGTGTTTTTGGACATAGTTATTTTGATGGAATCAAGTTTTTGAGCTTACCTATTACGAGTAGGTATTTGAGCGATCATGTCCACTGACAATATACTTATAAGTATTTTGTTTCAGAGGTTCCATACCCAGCATCTTCATGTCTTCAATTTTTAGTTTTTCAATTTTTTAAGTTAAACAAAAAAAAATGTACCTCTTACAATACAAGAATTAAACTACCAAATACCAGATGGTAAACCCATCACTACATGTGTTGCCCAGGGAAATAGTAATCGAAAAGCGAAATTTCGTCACCCCCACTTCCTCTCCTCCAAAACCTCCGTTACAAAGTTGGAAAACTTTTAAATAATGTAATTGATTGATTTTTTAAAAATACCTCCCTAGGTTTACAGGATTGCTCTATCTATGAGGTCGTGATAGAAGAAAAATCGTTGATTTAGTATTCAATTTGTTATCTCACTAAAATTAATTACACAATATTAATAATAATATAATAATAAATCAGGTATTGATCAAATAATAATATCCGCGTGATATTCTTATGCTTCCTCTCCAATGCCAACATAAACAAGTGGTTTCGCGTAATTGTTGGTCAATAAACAAGTCACCTTCGCACGCCATGCAAAATCGCGAACAAACTCTGGCCTTTTCGTTTCAGAAAAGGAACGGATTGCACCATTCAGAGAGGTGGGAAGAAGTTGCGAGAAACGCTTTAGTGTGGATCGGATGGTTCGCCCACTAAAACCACAGCTTTTCTCAAATAGCCGACTTCAAACGAAAAAGGTCAAACTAAGGCAGCTGGGGGATGCGCTTTGTGGGGCAATGAGGCATAAGTGGCTCCATTAGAACGCGCAAAGGTGGCGGTTTGACACAAAAATAACAATCATTACCTAGGTTGTCTTAAATAGATAGGTGGTGGCTATGAACAAAAGAACATTACCGAAAGGTATGCGAATGTATCTCGGTGGTATAGGTATTCTTACTTATAGTCAAAGACCATCGAGTAAAATATACTTACTCAGAGGTACAGGACGGATTTATACCTTCCTCCAATTACAGCAAAACACTGTGGGAGCATACCTGCAATAAAGGATACACTATTAAAGAGATCAATAAACAGTACTTTTGAACAAGATAACCACGATGCTAATGGTGTTTCCCTAGAATTACATTACATAGGTGCAGGGGAAAAACCCCCTCATCGCCAAAAAGCTGATTTCGAGAAAAACACAATTGAAAGTTTACAAACTGAGAAAGTAATGAATCATAGCCAAAAAAATTAAGGAAACAATGTTTGCAATACTCTAATACTACTAACTAAAACATTGCTGGTTGAAAAAAAAAATATATATATATTTTCAGCATTCAGAAAGGTGCAGGAATAAATATGTCCAGAAAAACTAGCTGTTCCAGCACCAAAATGGGAATTTCATCCTCAAAAATCATCAAATTGGAAGTAAGGATTATGATAAATATCTACCACAGAAATGTCAAAAACCCCAATTTATATTTCGGAGCTGAAAAAATAACAATTTTTTTGGAAGGAAATGTAGGTAAGAGAATAATAAAAACCCCGTCCAGTTCAGAAAAGAGGACGTTTAAACCGCAATCATGGGATTCTTCCACACAAACGCTCGCAATAAAGTGGTTTTCCCCCAGTATAGCGTAACTTTAACCTGCTTCTAGACGACGATGATGGTGTTTTTCACTTGAAAGTACTGCATATTCCGATAGTACGCCTTGAGATAGGTACTACAGATAGGTTTGTTAACTCATTTTTGACCAGAATGGCGATGAGGGGGTTTTCCCCTGTACACTTCAGGTATTAAAGGTGTGATTCAACATTGTGATGACTTATTCGTCGGTTAAGGAATACAGGTAAGAACATGTTGGAATCAATGTATTCAATGTATTCTCCACTACGACAGAATGACAGTCTAAATGTAACCATAACTGTGAGTTATAACCATAACTGTGAAGTATAACCATAACTATTTGCATGATGTGCCATGTTTTAACATTCTAAAACTTCCAAATAACATATCAGCCCTCCTACACTCCCTTCACGCACTTCATAATCGAAGAGATTTCGGCAATCTACTGGCTCATCGTCCTTGATGGTGTTGGACATGGGAATGTGCTTCATTAGGCGTGTCCCGATACGTGTAAAATTCCATTCGTCCGTCATATCAACGGCACAAGTGAAAGAATCCTATCTCGGACAAGAAGTGTTCTTAGCTTGTTCTCACGTCAAATGGGTATCGTTGTGACATGAGCCACTTCAAACCGCCCGGCTGCTTGATTTAATGGTACGATATGAGCTAAGTGTCGTAACGAGCCGTTTCCTAATAACAGTGGACCACTTTCACGACATTTGACCGTGGAAGTGGTACCTGTGCAGCACTTGAAAACAAGTACTCATGGTAGTGGACCTACATCCTTTTCATTTATTTCATTCTCATTATTTTTGCTCTTTGTTGGCTGTGGTCATTTTTATGATTGATTGTGAATAATCATCTACCTATGAATCAGCATTCAACTAACTCCTCAAATTTTAATTTTCATTTATACTCATTGTACTGACGAGTTCAGCGTTTCTCCAGTTATCATGATTGTTGGGCAACTTCTCCCCTGGGGATGGGTGATGTACTTCTCTTCTTCGGAATTTATCGTGGGAACCTCCAATGTGCCTTCAAAGTGGGTCTGAAAGAGAGTCTAGGAAGGACCACGACAGGGATGCAGAACAAGGATGAAGTTGGGTGGTGAACTGCGCTAGACGAAGGATCACTCAAGTTTGAAATCCGCAAGTTCGAGAGCCTTCTTGAGGCCGATTAAGTGCACGGAATCAATTTTTAAATCTCGATGCGCCCTTCGGTCGGACAAGAATGTTGTGATGTGTCCTCATTTACTCGATGAAGGACGCCTAAGAGCGACGGACGATGTTGGTCAAGAGGGTTTATCAGATCTAATTAATTGGATTCGAATAAGTCAACGTGATTATAGCAAGTACCGCGAGGAATCCGAAGGTAATGGAATAATGTAATACACCTACTCATTCGGTAGTAGGAGAAGTGTGATTTTGGTTCATTATTTACAATAATGAACCTTCGGAATCGAGCACAACCCTCCCTTCAACATTGGGTGTTTTACGCTTCAAAATACGCAGAATCCTAAAATCGAATGGAAAAAATTAATTCGTCCGCCGGCCGTCCGCCGTACGCGGCACTTTCCTTAGTTACCATGGACCAAAATTAATGAAATTTGGTATACCGGCCCTATTTGGGGTCTAGTTGTGTCCCGAAGCTTGGTCTTACCGTCAGTCTTCTCTAAGGAGTGAAATAGGGATAGAATTTTCAAAACGCCCTATAAATAATAACCCTTTGTGCAATAATTTGCAACGTTTTTCAGTTGATAGCCGTCACCCAACTGGGAATCCAAACCTCGTATGCACCTCATAAAAGGGATAAAAAAAAAAATGGGGATCCAAGGGACGAGGTGATTGTGAACCGAGGAGGGGCTGTTATTCGCTGACTGACACGTCCAACCATGATTTGTTTCAAGAAAAAGCGCAGTAAAGCCATGCCAAGAGCGTTTGAGAACCTTTTCAACCAAGTTCCTTAACCACAGTTCCATTAACCACAAACACAAAGCATGGAGAGAGTGTGCACGACCCACAGGCGCTATGTATTCTTAAACAGGTAATTCGCTCTCAGAAATCAGCCACGATATACCAGATCCCTCTCGATGAATAAAATGAGACGTATAGTGAAATGGATGGGGAAGGAAATAACCGGCGATCTTGCTTTTGTAGGTAACTGAGGGTTTTTAGCGAGCTGACGCCCTGGCAGAGATCAAAGCAGGACGAATACATCTTGTTGGACTCTCTCTTCTCACTGCACCATCAAAATTTGATATTATTTAATAACTATCTTGTATTGGGTAGCAAAATATCTCACATCATGCACTTCAGAGATGTGAACTCATGTAAAAATCAGGTGACTTTGCTACGTTCGCATCTTCCATAGAAAGGAAAACCGTAGCCCATACATCCAACCAGTATAAAAATAGCGGAAAGTGGGGCGTAAACATTTCGCCGACCTCCAGAATTGAACCTGGGATCCATAAAACCTCAGTCCGATACGATATCCGCTCCACAACCAAAAGATCTGAAAGCTGAGATACAGAATTGGTACTTAAATGAGCACAACATAATTATTTTTGGATTCCATCTGAGGTATCCCATTTTAACTGCTTACACTGACTCTCGGATTACGTATTGTCAAGTTTGTTTCTGTCTGTTTATGTGTAGGTATGTCTCCTTCCTGGCCAGTTTAAATACTATATATTAAAGTATTCTCACCCTCCTCTTTCACCTCGAACGGTCCAACACGATGGACAAACAAATAATACGACCCTCACTAGGGATCATGTTTTCTATAACATTTGTAGCACCAGGTGAAGTTTCATTAGAATTGAGAAGCTTCTGAAACTATCCTAGCTAGCAGGGGAGAATTCGCTAGTCAAAAGAATGGTGAAAATCATTGAATCTCATTCATTGAGTCTTATCAACAACCAGCCAGTAGATAATTTAGGTGGTAACCATGGGTGCCTATCCTTTCTTTATTGCTTATCCCTTAACATATTCATTTACATAGGTAGGTACTAGTATGGAAGTTTTTCGTGAGGAATCCCTCCGAAATAGCAGCTTTGGATATATTTAGGATACCTACTAACCATCTACAAAACTACAACTGCTAAAAAAAAAAAAAAAAAAAA
>JAEMON010000008.1:15260325-15270776 GCA_030264115.1 Lygus lineolaris | reverse complement strand
ATTTTGAATCGATTCCCTTTCAATAAAAATAGTTTTAAAAAAATCATGCGCAGACCCATTCATACATAATTTTCTTAGACTCTTCCTCCAACTACCCTCCGAACCCGGTCCATTACAAAAAATTAGAAATCGTAGTTTTAAGAAATTCGCGTTTGCGCATGGCACACGCTACTAGTGGTCCGACGGCGATGAAATCATTCGGGACCTTCTAGGGGCTGACACGCACAATCCCTGAAAATTTAATCGAAAGCTGACCATACGGACGGGAAGCTGCCACACCAACTTTTGGCACACTTATGTTTTTATTATAAATTAGAACAATCATTGTTGAAACCCATACTAAATAGTCCAGAATATTTGCAAGGTTTTGCGTAAAAAGACACTGTATTAATTTACATGAAAAATACAGTTTTCGACTTTTAAAGTTCAGGCGACGAAATGAGTTTAGAGTGTTTTATTCGGCGATTTAGAGATTCCGTCATTTTTGCTCAAAATGGGAAACGACTTGGCTTTAAATGTGACGGCCTTTAAACGCACTTCTTCGACTTGACTTTTGTAAGAGTTGGAGGATGAGGGGAGGGTGCCCATTTGAGACGGGAGAGATCCCTCGTAGAGCCTTTTAAAATGTCAAGGTGGGAAACGAAGCGATATTATAGTAGGGGGGAGGAAAACAGATTTAACGGTAGAAAACAATGGGGTGAGAGATAAAGAATAAAAGAAAGAGATTTTTCCAAGTGTGGACAATATTATTTTACAGCCTTTATATATATCAAAATTGTGTATTCGAAAATAAATGTTCCTCTTATTTCTGACATCTTATCTGACCTCTTGAAAGAGTACAGATGAGACGTTTACTATCTACCTAATATCGGAAATTTACTTATTTAATGGGAATTCCATCTATATACCTGCGATAGTCCTCTCAAAACAATAATACGTCAATATTACGTGATGTGATTACGTCAATGTTTGTCTAGTCGAACATGATTACAGAAAAGATGAAGGAGCAATTAAGAAATACTGAATATTTGCCTAAACCATCAGGGTAATTTCAAGGTTTTTTAATGATTAACAGAAAGGCTGGTCCCAGCAAAACAATTGGAGATCAAAGATTTGAAATTCGTATCCATACAAGTTCGAACTAATCGCACTACATTTTTTTTGAAGAGCTTCAATCTTGATCATTATTTGGTCCTTTTAATAATATATTGGACAAACACAATCCTAAGTAGGCATTGAAAAAAAATCTGTGAACTAAGTTCCCTTACCTTCCTATACCTCATTTTTACTATTAATGATTTTTACCGAAACTACGTAACTACGTATACGTTCATTTTGACAATGCAGGACAGTTCGAACTATTGGTAGTTGTACTCACGCACATTTCATTATAGTGGTAGATGATTCCATGGGGGTTTTACATCTAATGCGAATTATATCCAGGGTATAAATAAACTTTGATGATTCAATTATTAGTTGTACGGATGACCTGTGGGGACTGGATGATCATCCTCACGGTTACGGCTGGTTACGAAATCGACCAACGGAATGTCGAACCGCTCACGAAAAAAACACGGAAGAACAACTGTTGGATGTGGAAAGGGGGCATAGTAGCGGCGTCTAAAATTGGAAAAAATAACGGTGCCTGAAGGTAGTCAGTTCGTGGAATCTATTCAGAAACAGTCGGTCAAAAATGCGGTGTGTTGATTGGGGTGCTCCCGCTCGACGCCTTCAAAATCGGTGGGCGAAGACGTTTTGGGTGATGATTATGAGAGACGTCTATTAAATTCGGATGAAGGAGAACAACTGTTGTCACAATATAGTGACTACTTTAGGTGCATTTTACTTGGTGCAACTGAACGTTTAGTCGTTTAACCACTGACTGACTTACTACGTTTATTGAGAAGCAAGAGTGCTTAAAGGCGCCGGTCATACTTGCAAAGAAACATTGTTCAAGAAAAACTCACCATTTGCTGGGTCCGGATTCACCTACCTACTTGTACATACCTCGGGAGGGGATGACACTACGAGCGATACTAAAAGCGATGATATTATAAGCGGTGAAGGGTTTTTTCCAGCTTACAAAATGTACGTCCTGCACTATGCATACTAGATCTCCGAGCGGTCCCATTCTGTGCAGACCATGTAAACGATCGGACCCACCCAGAACCATATTCCACACTCGGAAAGAGTACGAGTTGTGGCCAGATTAGTGAAAGGCAATAGGAAGTATACCGCCAAGTAGTGTGAGAGGGGGGTATCAGTTTTTTTGTTTTACCCTGGATTTGGCTCACTTGAGCCAAAAACTTTCCTGGGGGGGGGATTATTTATTTGTATTTATATTTCAGCTCAATTAATCAGCTCAACTTTTGGACTCTAGTCCCCATATAGGCTTCACGTGATTAGGTCAGAGATGAGGAGCGATAAAGCTGGTCGGAAGGTATTAGTTGCGGCCTCGTTATTTTCAGGAAAGAGGGGCTATTTGCGTTACCAGGAGACACCAAGGAGGTTGTCTGGCAAGTCTCAAGAAAAAAAAAAAAATTTTGTTTCACACATGTATAAATGTGATTGTCGATTGGTCTCAAGGAAGAAGGGAAAAACTTAAAACTATCCAACTTAACAAAGTCAAACCTCTCAATTTCTCATGCATTCTCGAATGAACTTTTCTTTTTCGCGTTGATAACGAGACTAACGTTGAGGTCTTCGATTGAATTGGCCACGTTGAATGACAATGGTGGATAAACAGTGAGCGACAATCAGTAAAAGTTAGCTGTACTGAGCCTACTCGATGCGGACTTCTACTCACGACTACGGGGCTCAGCTCATACTTTCCCTTCAGACGTGTACCCTTCAGCCGTGTTCCCTTCAACTCATACCTTTTGGAAGGTATTGGTCTCAACTAACCACCCCCGCCACTCACTCATAAACCCTTTTTTTTGAAAGAGAAAGAAAACGTCATCCTCATTTCTTAGGTTGATTCTTATCCAGTCCCAGATTCGTATTCTCACAGAGAGAGAAAAAAAACATAATTCTTCAATACCTACCATATTTTTTCTGTTTGAAAAATCGCCATCACATAGGTACCAATAACAAATATTCATAGGAAAATTCTCACTCAGGTAGGTACCCTTTTCTGACTAGAGAATAGTCATATTATCAACTAACTCGGAAGTTTAGAAAAAATGCTTGGACTGCCAAGGGGCGATCATTTACCAAGGCGAGGGGCGAGCTCATTTATTGCCAAATTTTTCAATCAAGTACCTACCAGCCACAAACCCCGAACCTAATTAAGAAGTGACTATTGATTTACTCAACTTTCATTTATTCATTTCACTAAAGAACCCTTGGAATAGACAACTGAACGCCAAATTGGGCCTGTATACCAAATCTCATTAATTTTGGTCCACGGTAACTAAGCAAAGTGCCGCGGACAGGGTACGTTGTGCCGCAATTGTACTGCTTTTCATCTCAGAAAATAATAATGGTCATCCTACATTTTTACCAAAGTGAGTGACAAAGAGACCCTCCTCCCAACCAAATCGATCTAACGCACTCGGTCACGCACCAGTTTCATTAGAGGAGGGCTACATAGGCTAAGGCGAGGAGCTGAAACAGCCGCACAGTTACCTTATACCTTCTAAGGCCTTAACACCTCTTATGCCCTCTCGAAGAAAAGAAGTTTTTATCGGGGCCTATCCTTCCGGGCTCTTAAGCCCATTTCCTTCTAATCCATGGCGTGTCATATCGTTAACGATCCAATCCATAAAACCTTATTGGAAACCGTAAACTAGGAAGGGTACGGCCTCATAAAACGAAAGGCGAACCGAATTATAGTGGAGTCTTTCAGTCAATCGGATTTGAAACGGATAGTACTCAGCTTTTACCGACGTTTTACTGGTGTTTCCCATTAATACATTTATGAAACCACTGAATGCTATTAATTCTCTCGTTAATAGCAATTTCTTTACAATGACAGCCTCAAAAATAAAATGACGGCAGAGGGCTCAAATATATAACACTCTTATCATTTCCTACAACATTAATGTAGATTCAAGAACACCATGCTCCAGCATACTATTATCCAGGTATATTATTATATACTAATAATACAGTAGGCCAGTGTGCCTATAATGATTCGTGACTCGAACGGCTGCACCGATTTCCATGATTTTTTTTTTTAATATTGTAGATGTTGTGCATTATTGTCGTTGATTGAGTAAACACATTCTTTACTGGGGACGTGATGAATCCGCCGAAGAGAACTTTTGTTACGATTCCTACTGTACCTAAACGATTTTGGTGAGTTGAGCCGTTCAGAGTTCATAATCGGGATGGATCCTTTGAATGTACCAACTTCCGTTGATTGGCAAGCACATCATAAATAAATTTGAAAAAAAATGTATATATCCCTAAGAGCTGGATCATACATCAACAAAAAATGGTTTTGTTCATATCATTATGTTTGCATTGTTGGACTTCTTTTTTTCATGGTCAAGCTTTGGGTGAACCGATTTTGCAGCGATTGTTTGTACCCTATGTCTAGCTAGCTAGTATTTATGCTGATTTTTGAGGTGAGGTGCGGTTTGAATTAAATATTATTATTATTATTATTTTCGACTACCTGGTTTACTTAGCTTTCCAAAAATCTTCTTTCCAACTTGCACTGCTTTAGGGATATCCTTCAAGCTTCATGTATCTCAGTTCATGACTTCATGACATCCGAGGGAATGAAGAAAATCAATCTCAACCACAAACTATCCAGAACAAAACTTTATTCTATTTTAGGCTTAAAACCTAATGCATCCAGGGTGCTCTTTGGTAATCTGTGTTAGACTGTTGTAATATTCTAGGGTCCAAAGATGTTATTCGGTGGGAAGTATGGTAAGGCTGCTGTTACTGTCTGGTCCTGCCTCTCAATAGCGCCCTATATAAATGTTTATTTTTTATTTACATTATGTCGTTGATGAGTGTAAAGATTGTACACCCCGTCAGTTATTTATTAAATCAGTATTGCTCCTCTGCCATGTAAATCTAGATATGATACCTCATCAGGTTTTATATGAATACGCGAAATGACTGACGAGATTTTCAACCTCAAACCGTCTCTGACCCTAAAGACCCCTCAATGTCTTACGCGGTTGCAATTACATTCAGCTTTATTCTCATCATAGGCTCACCATTACAATACTTTTTTATTGTTTTTATTATTTTTAATTTACTACTCAATAATGTTTTGAGCTATCCAAACACACAATTTAGCCCTTCTTCTTGGGTGATCTGAAGATGAGCGTTAGTACGCCGTCACTGAAGTGTTGTGTGCGTTGTGTTATTAGCTATCCAAACTGGCGGCAACCTCAAAACTAGATCACTGGAAGACTTATTATGATATTGCCATGAAAGGGAGCATCGTTATTTCTTCAAGTCTGATTAATTTCAAGAAGTCATGCAGGCACTTTCCAACTGGCCTTCTGTTGATTTCTTGACATGAATGATGTACGATGTAATTCCAATGCCAGAACCTCCTCAAGATGACCGTTACGAGGTCGACTGATATGGTCGCTGGACTCGGTTGATTGCCTTACGGTGTTTGATCCCTCCTGTCCTCATCATCTGGCCGCAAATTACCCGTCACCGGCGCTTTTTCGCACCTTCGACGTAGCCTCTACTTACGTCTGAACGCTTTTATGGGACTCACCGGATGCCGCACGAGATGGTCGAGTCGTCAGAAGACCTGATCAAGGTCGGTCATTCGCTGAGCCTTCTTTCCGTTCTCGGTCTGAACAACAGAACTTGCCTTTCAAGTCTTTGCTCCTGAACATGTATGCTAAAATCACTCATTCACTTTTTGGAAAATGGGACAAAAGGATAAACAAAAATAAATTACCTATTGGCTTCCCAATTAAACATTATTGGCTTCCCAAATGAAATGATCGGTTTTTCAAATCAAATTGAAATGTGGAAATTTAATGTTATGTGAAGTACATAGCACATTCCTACCTAATAATAAACGTAGGAAGTACCTATGTATATTATCCATGTCACTCTTTGTGAGGAAGTTATATTACCCACCTAACTTGACAGACATTTTCGGAGGTTCTATTTGAGAGCAGATCTTTGCTTCGACTCCAATAATAATAATACTGGAAACGCACTCAAACGTGGGAATTCAGTTGCAGGTGAGGATGAGCTTAAATGACATTTCGATTACCCGTAGAACCTTCATTTGGACTGCCAAAAAAGGGAGTCGTAGTTGGAGAGGAAACATTAATGTCAAACTGGAGAGACCTTCACCAACCTAACCCAAATCCAACAAGAAACGTCAAATTTTTAAATTTATAGGTTGATGGACTGAAGGCTTTTCTCCCTTACCTGCATGAATGCCACTGTGAAAATAGGGTTCCAAATTAATGGCTAACCTCTGAACTAGAATATTGTAAAACTCACCAAATGCATTGGACATGTAATTATTATTGTACAGTATTCATGACAAGGTTAGGTATATAATAAACTGTATAATACATACCTGAACAATATTTAGATATGTATTATGTGATATTATGTCATACCTTTCGATTTAACCGACTTCTTATTCTTATATTATTTGACGCACCGTGATCCATGTCGTTCACTTGTTCATTTCGCATGGTACCTATACCTACCACCTTCTATTCATCCTCGATACGATCTTCAATTAAATAAATAATTCAACTAATGTCATTCAGTGACTAACGAGCAGATAAATAGACTACTGAGCGCTTGCAAGGTTGGATGAAGGATGAATATTCATGAATGACAACTTTCAACGACATCAAATAGGCGGCTTTTGAATGCAGAAGGAGAGGAACTGCCGTTGAAGGGTCCCCGTTGCTTTTGAAATCATTGAAATCACAATCTGCTCAGCTCAGCCCTAAAGCCCTGGAGAAAAGAGATTTTGTAGAGAAGGACCAGCTTTTTGCTACTGCCATGTTAGACACAAAAAACGATCGAAGTGGACGTGTAATAAAGGAAGGGAGTTAATGAGCAAGACTGACTTAAATTTGGATTCCTAACTTAACCGGCGACACTCCGTAAAGAAAGAACCCTCAACCTTACATCTGCAGTAATTTACGTAGCATACAATATTGTTGTTACATATTTCCTACCAATCACTCCCGAACGGCTTAACCAATTTCGATTAGGTCCTTTTTTTGCGAAAGAAAACAAAATTCTTGTAGGAGAAGTTGACAATGAATTTAATGTCCTTAAACCTTTATCGTTTTGAAGTTGAGCCGCCGCTGTATTTCGGCCTTTCGCGGAGTCAGTATTGAATACGAAAAGTAGGTTTGAATAGCCCTTTCGACCACCATTATGGATGGTACCTACTACTGGGTCGAATTTTGAATGATTTTCTCACAGACAAACTAAACAGAATTCATTCGGTAGCTCCTTATTGCTATAATTTTGACATCTATGATTATAATTTTCTCTAAGACTCTTTCTTCAGATTTTTTATTCGAATACTGAAGAATGCCCAAAAGTTTTGTGATTTTGTTTCGTTTTGTTTAGTTGTTGTTTTGGTAGTGATTTTGAAACGTATTATTCCTGTAGATTGTAGAATGTAGGGAATGAATTAGGTAACTTGTTTTAGGAAGGTAACCGACTGAAGTTTATAAAAAGCTCAGCGCACAGATTAGAAAATTCCGTGTTCCGGCAAAAGACAGATAAGTATATTTCGTGTAGCGACCCCGAAATATGTCACTTTCCTAGTGATTTATGTGCGGAAATGAACCGCTTTCAACCCAAGGCTCAAAAAATGAAGGAAATCGGGGTTTCGGGGTTGTAATTTTTCTCGTAGATTATTTCCTTCTTCTTGGAGTCCAAACATAAATCTTCAGCTCCCTACCTTGAACAGTTCACATTTTCTCTGCGTAATAATGAGAAGATGAAAAGCTATTGTTCAAAGGAGCAACCAGTTCAGATGTGTTTAGCGACGTGAATTTAACCCACGGACAAGGCTTATTTTTTTAATCAATTACCATCAGTCATTTAATCAATTACCATGAGGTGATTTCAATTAAATAAATAACATAAAAAATATTGTAGAAAATAATGAGGTCTTTCTCCGAGAGCTACAATTAAATTTTATTTTAGGGCAGTTGTTTCACTTTATTTTTTTAAATTCCTTTATTGGCCTATAAATTTATCAAAAATATCCTTATAAATTGAACACCAAAGATCCGAATTTCATATGTGTACCTTCATCAATGCCCTGGAGAAATTTTAAGTTCCAACTTTATTTATTTTAAAAGAAAAATCTATTGTGAGATGCTTTGAAATCTAGCTTTTTTCAGCTTTGACTGGAACACGGGGGATATGAAGGCACAGTTCCTCGTCATAATGATCCGGTCATTCGATCAAGAGAGAAAAATCGATACCTATGGCCATGTTTGCTCGTGGTAGAAAACGTTCCAAAGTAATATGTTATGTAGGCCAATTATTATGACGAGAAAATTTGGGAAGAAAATGCGGAGTTTTAGTATGGATTGAGAAGACGAAACTGCAATTCAATGTACGTATTTATTGAATATATATGAGCAATATGCATGCAAAACATAAATTAATAATTCCTACGGAGCTTCTTCTAAATGAAATATTATAATAATGTGATATTCACAACCTCACTTTTCTACTTTCTTATGAATAATTGAAAATTCAGCAACACCTAATACACCAACGATACTCTGACGAGAGAAAAAAAACAAAAAATTGTTTCTTCTTGTGGCCATTCTTTTTGGTTTGATTTGAAGTTTAACCGAATCTCGGTTTATCATTTTCAATAATGAACCTTCGAGCTGAACAATCAGGATCTACCCAGTTTAATAGGTTGTAAAACCCAGGCTATACCTACCCAATCGAAAACTGCGCAAGATCAATAATCGCACAATCTTGATTCACCCACTACTACACTCGGCACCATTCGATTCACGCAACAGGAACTTCATCATCCAAGTTCCAGCGAACTTCAGCTAATGAATGAAAGGGGGTAACGAAGGAGACAAATAAACCATAGGAACCAGAGAGCAGGGAAAACAAAGGTTCCACTTGTTTTGCAAGCAGCGGAGGTGCTTCTTCGGTCACAGTCAAACAGGGTTGCATGATGGTAAACACCTTCGCCGATTGCAAGAGCGATGCAAACATGGAAGTCGGTACTCAAGCCCTGCCAACAACAATTTGGTTACGAACTCCTCGGGCACGCATTACGAAGGATAAGTAAATACACTACCCTCCGTTGTTCTTCGGCGCAGTATAGGTATAGGGGTCATTCGAATAAGTGAATTACACGATGTATAGTGAACTACACATCAAAATTGTGTACCTCAGAGCATGTGCACAGCATGCTGTAGGAGGGTACCCGTAAACCTCTTATTGTACCATCTAAAAATAGACGAAACAAGTCTGACAAGATGGGTGCACACTGGGCAGTATAGCTCTTCTCACCACAACCAGGACGTAACAATTCACATTTTGCATGCGCAGTGGCTATTACTGACCCATAAACGCGTCGAAGTTCAAAGGCAGTCATCGAGTGGGTACCTATATTCAATACAATTGGTAGATTCCCAGATTATTATAAAAATCAAAAAAGGATGAGTACCTATTTCCAACTAAATGCGGTAAGTAAATCCAGAGGCGGCTTGCCAGGATAGGCACTGCCTAGTTTACATAATCTATAGGGTAATGGGGAACTTGCATGGTTATTTTTTATTTTGAAATTCGAAAGATCTTAATGAAGGCTTTCCAAAAAGGTGCTATATGAGGGGTATCTGACGATGGAGAGTTACCGAAAATGGGTCCTGTAATTTGAACCTAACTGACGTCACCGACCCCTCGGCCCCGCCTGCCCTTTTGCGGAACCTAACTAACGTCACGCGCTCCCTTTCAACCAATTTTCTGGGCAAACCAGCTGAAAATTGGCAGCAGGGAATTTTTAAGTGCGCATAATCAGATTTTGAGGTTCAAAATGCAAAATTCCTACCCTTGCAAGTTCCCCATTAAAAAATAAATGGAAAGAGATAACGTTTTGTTAAACTGAAATAACGTATCTTATTCATGTTCTCAGAGCCTATCCATAATTGATTCCTTCTATGTATTTTATGTTCTTTCAAAGGAAAGATCCTGATTCCAGATCCTGGTGAATATGAGGGGTATCCAGATAGCTAAAATGGGAGAAAACTGTGGGTGAAACTGTGAGGCCATGACATCACCCTACCACGGACCCTTCTGGAGGGCGCCCTCCACGTCCGTCCGGAAAATTGGCTCAGTGGAGTTATTGAAAGTACTGAATCCGATTTCTTGTTAAAATACGACCAAAACCAAAAATCTAAGCAAAATCCCTTTTGTATTGGAACTCATATTACATTCAAAAAAGGCCCATTCATGCAGCATGAGTTGGGGAGCGAATTTTCAAAGAA
>JAEMON010000008.1:15221845-15242597 GCA_030264115.1 Lygus lineolaris | reverse complement strand
TTATTTCGTACGAGTCCATTGGGAAGCTATGCAAACCACAGACAGAAGAGTGAACGATTCGCAGTCATCGCATCTGTAGAGGGAATCTCGGCTTGATCGGTCAAGGGGATAAAAGGCCATCGGTCTCCAAGCGGTCTCCAGGGTCGCTATCCCGGACGCCCATGGACAAAAACTGAGTGCAGAGCCCGAGAAACGAGAAAGGGAATCCCGAAGGATCGGGATGGGTTCATGCTAAAAGCCGATCGAAGGGAAAAAAATGAGTTGGGGAAAAGGTTCTCCCAACACTCCCTATGGTCCATACAAACGATCTATAATGTTGAGCCACAAACAGGATGGTATGAGGATGAAATACGGTACATCCCCGGGAAGAAGGATCTATCAGATTACCTCCCTCCAATCGGATGGTATATATCCCATGTCTGGGGAGGGATGTCTGAGACGCCAACCCTTTCTTACTTTCATTGTACTCACCAAAGTATCCCACTAGTTATATTATTTATGCATCTCTTCAGCTTCCTAAAGTCAAGGTATAGCAATTAGTTGAAAAGCCCATATATCCATCTATGTATTTTCAGACCCTAGGAATGGAGGTGAAAAACCCTTAAATGAGGGAATGCTTAAATAAGGCCTTCTTGGGGGGGAGTTACACTAGATTCAGTGGGCCGACATTTGTTTGCATTCAAACTTCTCTCCCATAATTCCTACAGTAAAATAAAAACTAACCCATTATAATTGAACAGCTAAGATTGTGTTTCCTGCAACGTGCAAAAAAAATGTTAGGAGACTTATTCGATACACCCTGTATGTTATACACCTGTTGCCAAAGTCCTAATTTATTTACTTAGGTACCTAATATGGTCTACATGAAAAGTTCAACTTATTTATTTAAAAAAAGGAGGGGCTCGATGATCGTGTCCCCCGTACTTTGCTCTCGACGGCCCAAGTGATGAGGTGTTTTGTTCCCCAACCATCGGCATGAACGCCAAGTGTATACTTACCTTGGTGGATGCTGAATTTTGGTTTTGCTACAACTTGCGATTTCTAGTAAGTACTAGAACACGAGATTTCACGCTCGTGTAACTTATAACCCAAACACGCCCTTCTTGAAATTATTTCAATCCAAAATTTTGCCCTTTCCAACTATAATGTAGGTACCTACCCATCCATATAGGTATTTATTATATTTTACCCCTCCATAATCTCTGTCACCCTCCTATACTATAAAGCCTGGTAAGTTTAGATAGAGTTTTGGTATAAGAAGGTATATTAATGTTTAATGGAAACTCAGCAACCACGTTCTCTCAAATATGCCGTTTTAAATTCATAGGCACCTTTCTATTTGGCATGATGACAGTAGAAGTATACGAATCGCCACACGAACGCATTCCTTTAATGTAGTTCTTTCATTCACAATTTCGACTTTTCATTTTTGAACCTCACCCTGTAAAGGGTCTGTAATTCCGAGTGTGCGCCGAGTCGCTTTCGTGCCGACCGGTAGTTGTTGGGCGGTAATAACCGCAATAAATATCGTATTCCATCATGCGAACCCGCCCCACAGGAATTTACGTGTCACAAGGCTATAGGGTCACTGGGCGCCCAGTCGTTCACGCATAGCTGGAGTTCCCTTGGAAAGCCATTTTGTGTTAACTCAGCCGAAGGAAATTTCAATTTAAATTATTTTTATAAAAGTGTCTCCGGTGTATCTACTACTCTGATAGCGTGGTACGGAGACGAACTTACCCGATAATATCGGTGGTGAGCTGATTGGCTTTCCCTGGGTTATTGATCCGGCAGCAGGAATACCCCTTTTCGCATTCCCTCATTGTTCACCCTGAAACATCTGTTCCGCATACCTATGCGATTCAGCATATTCGGTCTGTATAATGTTAATGCAGCCCACGCTACAGTGAAGTTCTATGAGATTCATTCAACTGTTCCAAACAGATTTCAATGTCTCAATCCATTAATTTTTAATCAGTTTTGAACATATCTGAGGCACAAATACGTCACAGAGACATGATATGTCTGAGGCATACAATATAGGTGTTTTTTCAGATGTTTCCGAGCAATCTCAATTTTTACGTCTTAATTGATAGCAGATAAATTTTTGGGACGTGGTTCTGTTCGTTAACTCCTTTAGACCTCAGCACGCAGCTATTGTTGTTTTAAAAGTTAAGAACTTATAATTCAATTGATGAGTGCAGATCGGAACCATCCCGCGCATGCACAGATTCGTTTCAGCGTTCACAGTGCAGCCATTCCAATTGAGCGGTTCGAGTTCGGTGTTGATACTGCAGCATTTAGAACCCAATTTCGAGTTCAGTAATTCAGAAATAGAACACGTGCACATGAGCATTCATGTAGTAAGTAGATAATGAAACCCATGAGCACATCAGAAGGTTCCAATTGCATATTCGGGTTCATTAACCGTTCATAGAGGAATTTCTTGGTCCAAGTTGGCCTTGAGATCCAGAACTACAAATTCGGAACTGCCAAATACTCATATGCCAAAAAGTATCTTATAGGATCTATTGGTAAGGCTCTATCCATTCAAACCGGAATGTTCAAATGTTCAAACCGGAGGTCTGGCGGATGAAAGTTGTTTGAAGAAAAGTTATCATGGATTTTAACTTCGATGTGCCTTCCTTTATTGATTAAACAGACACCTGGTTAGCGTGGAATCCACACGTGAGATGGGTGTTTAGGGCGCTGAAAGTTTTAATGAATCCTTCGCCAAAGTAGAACGGTGTCTAGAAAATGAAATAAAACTGTTTTCAAACCATCAAAACTTGTTTCAAACTAAATGTCAGCTCGTGGAGAAGTATTACGAGGTTGGTATTATAGAGCCATTGTTTCCGAGAAGAGTGAAAACATAAATCTACTCCACTAATGCGGAGTGTGCGTGGCATACCTTAACATTCCATGGCATGATCACTATGCGAATGAAAAAGGTAGGTACATATTTGGAAACATCAATTCCTAGTACTTCCTTCCAAACATTGGTCTTCCAAATTTTGAATCAAATTGTGCCATTTAGGTATATAAAATTAATGTGAAAACCCCGATTTTTCGGCAATTTAACACTTTTGTATGTGTCTGAAGTCAAACAACTATTTTCAAGAACTCCCAATCCTATGAAAACCTTGTGAAAGAAGGGACTAAAAAAAATTGCATGAACAGGGTTGAACTGAGCTATTCGACATTGGAGCAGACTAATAACGTAATGACTGGGTCATTCCATGAAAAACGGTCGAAGAAAATTATTTTTACTGGTCTCCAGCAGTCTAGACAACAATTGGCAGGGAACTATTCGCTGAAAGGTTTGTATGGCATGTCTTGAGCAGGAACAACAATTTCAAACAGACATGCAACGCTCCTGTTTCACTTACCTACTGCTCGCTAAAAGTTAGCAATTGAATGCGGAGTTTCTAAATTTGGATTGGGAACTTTAGGTATAAGACGTATTATTATTATTATTATCAATATCAAGAATCAGCTCATCCTGACAAGGTATAACACCTATATAGTACGGTACCTACATCACTATCAGAGTTGTGGCGTAGGTAACATCCGTTGAAGTTCGACACCTGTTATTAAACTGAAAGTTAACTATCAAACCTCGTAGTCGTACTCGAGGTAGACGACCGTAAAATGAACCCTGTCATCTGTCTTTGTATTCCCGATAACAGGCATCCCCACAAGCTGTCATGAAGTCAATTATAGGGCTCTTGATCAACTATCCCCGATTCCGTATTTCTCCGCGTAGAATGTTTCAGGGTACCTTTATTACCTCTTTAGTCGATTATTTGTAAACCTATTTACAAATTTACACATAACGCATGAAATCACAATTTGTACATTACTTAGCCCGCACCTTAATGACGAGAAGGATATTCGATTATTATATTAGGTACCTATATTGCAATTTATTGGCAGAAAAACAATTCTCCTTAACACCGCTTTAGGATGGTTTGACATAGACAGTTTGATCAATAGACTTTCTTTACGGTTTGGACATTGTCTGAAAGTCCTTAAGTTGTATGTTTGTATACATATTAATTTATTTAGCACAGATGAACTCAACGTGAACAAACAAAAAGCAAATAGGTACGCTACTGGCCTGGTAGGTATGAGCTCGTTGTCGTAGCTAATATGTTAGATTTGGATCGTTTTGGATTCATGATTTTCAATTCCATGCCTATTGAATACAATTCGTAAGCGTTTGAATAACTTGAATACTCCAACTAGCCCCCTTCCCCCTATCCCTTTGTCTTTCATGAGATGTAGATACACCTACGTAAACGGCTCGTACCATGGCTGAATACGTACCGGTTAGCATTCCATTCTGTGCTAGGTATACTCCCCAGAACGCCGATAAAATCCAGGTCAAAATAGAAAACATCAACAGCTCATAGACAGTTACGCCATAGAACAATGTTAGGTCAAGGACAATAAAGTGAAACCTGCGTTTGAATAACATGAATACTCCACTCAGCTCATCCCTTTGTTCGGAATCTCCCTAAAAGGACGAGCCCAGGAGACTGGCGACGATTTCACAAGAAATATGCGGCGGCGAAACGGTACGTTTTGTGACCAAACTTGAAGCCCGGGATGAAATCCGGATGGTCCTAACCAAACGAGACCGTCGAAGAATAATGAAGTCATGGGGCGCCCAAGAATGCCCTGAGGACGGGAGGGCCTCTTGATGACAGACGTACGGACTACAAAGAAATTTTGTCGATAATGCCGTGAATCGATGAGATGAAGTCGCCTGTGCTGGAACAGGGCGTCCATTGTTGTTCATTGTCACCGCGGGAAGCCCCCTTGGTCTTTTTTCTCCCTCCACCTCTGCTTTTCGAGCTATCACTTCCTCGATCTCCAACGTCTTCGATTCAATATCTCGAGAACAAACAACAAGGTCCAGTTAATATCCTCTATAGCGGTGCCTTTTAGTGGGTCCACAATCGAACCTACGAATCTCCAAAGGTATTCTGTATACCGTACGGCTCCAACGAAATACCAGTGCCTTTCGATATAAAGCAAGATTCGTTTTCCAGTTCTGAGATTGGTAGGTAATAGTTTTTTGCGACTCCTGATCTGGAAAGTATTCCAACAGACATACATCTGTAGTTTTGGCGTGAAGCTCCTCAAGTGATCACATACCTCGATAAGTTTATGCAGACCCATCCCTTTTCTTTACTATTTGCACCTGTTCACCCTTCAAATAAGATAATGGTAGTAATACGAGACGAATCTGAATTTCATGTCTGAAAAACGAACCGTTAGGCCCTCTAATTTGAGATGTTTAGCGTGAAATTATTTACCATTCCCCACAGAGAACAGCCCTCGGGAGCATAAACTTCTTTAATATTATTCTAATGGCCAGATGGAATGAAAAATACCTGTAGAGTGCGCGAAGTTGAGGGGGTATTATAATAATATCGTGCCTGTCATAACGCCTTAGTTTCATCTCTATACCCCGAGGCGACTCGTCTTATAAATACCTACGGGTGATCATGAACCTTGTTGGATTGGGCAGTTTTCATCTAAGATTTATTCTGCATTCCCAGTCAACATGTTTTTCAAACTTAACATGCCCTCGTTTTCTCCAAGACAATTTGTTTCTTTTCCGTGGGTATAAGTTATATGCAATTCAGACATTCGAATCAGAAAGCAGAAATCAGAAATTCAGGAAGAAAACAGTTGAGGAATCAGAAATTCAGAAATCCAGAAAGTCCAGTTCAGTTTCAGAAATTTAATTTTTGAAACCATAGGTTTACGTAATTCAGTTTTTCGAAGGTTTAATCAAATTTGTGGAAATTTTAATTCATTTTGCGAAGAGATTCATGAGTTAAAATAATTTTATGAAATGGAGAAAGTACAAAATTTACAAATAATTATGCTATAATCACTATATTACTTCCAAGACTACCGAAGGTAGCGGAAACTTAGTTTTCACTTTGAAAATCGAAAAAATTGTTGTCCTCCGAAATTGAAATTTTTAGTCGCATTTTACGTTTCAGAGCTTCTTGAAAAAACTCGGTTCCCTGACTGTCTATCGTGGCAGAGGAGCCCTTGAGGGCCCATATGAATTTCATCATGATTGAATCAACAATACGCTCTGCTCATGCGCTAACGTAAATTTCGTTAACGATTATTTTGACATTTGTCTTAGCTGACAAACATCAACACGATTAAGAGTTTTGAACTCTCAATTTTTATTTCAAATGAATGTTGACATTTTGTCTAAATCAACAAAAATTAAATCGATCTAGAGTTTTGAACTTACACAATAAATTTTGGATTAGGTATTATTATTTTCAATAATGAACCTTTGTAATCGAGCAGTAAAAAAAATGTGACCCTCTCAAAATTTGATGTTTTTTGTTTCAAGGTACGTAGAATCCAAAAATCGAATTTAAAAAAATCCAACCGCCCGCGGCACGTGAGAAGTCTCTCGTATTTCGCTTGAAGAAACCCAGCATATTCATTGCTCTCGAGCATACTTCATCGATATGTGCCAATAAAGGGAGTTCAGAATCGCACCGAATTCCCAAATCCTTTACAAAGGTTTTTTGCTGCAAGGAATTGGTGCCGATTGAATAATTGTAAGCCATAGCAGATACTGATTGAAAAAACTTGATACAGGAGCACTTGAGAACATTGATATATAACTCGTTGCGTGAGCTCAAACGATCCAGGAAGCATCAAGTCAGCCACGGATCTCACAGTCCTGAACACCTTCAGGTCGTCTGCGAACAGTAGATGCTCCACTCTGTCCTCAAACAGCTCCCGCACGTCTTCTAATATGAAAATCAAGAACATTAGGGAGCCCAGGTGAGCGGTGGGGCACCCCCTGAATGGCAGGGAAAGGCTCAGAAAAAGCACGCTGAACACGGACAACCAACTGACGCCAGATAACCGGAAAACAAGGTCAGAATTGGTCCAGAAAATCCAAACTCCTCCAGCTTCCTGAGCAGTATTCCATGGCCTACACGGTCAAAATACTTGGAAAAATCTGTATGAATACAAACAACCTGGTTCCTTTCGGCGAATGCCTCAATGACCAAATGCTCGAATGATGAATGGCTAGTGCCCCCTCTCGCTCTACGGCTAAAGCCATTCAATGTGCCGACGACACAACGATATTTGTCAGCGCTGACTCCCATGGTGAGCTTACATCACTTATTATAAAAGTCGAAGCAGCAATGAAAGATTGGCAAATGCCTTAGTTACGAATAATGAGAAAACGCAAAAGATTGCTTTCTCGCCAAAGGGGAACGACAAGAGTTCTTATTCGTTGTTGGACCTGAATATTGACAGTGCTCTTGCCTGGGATAGCCATGAAGCAAATCTGCACCGAAAACTATCTTAGGCATTATTTGTTATGAGAAGGTTAAAGTTTACAGGGGCTACTTCGAGTCGGGGATGACGTATGCTCTGCTACTTTGGGGGCGAGCACCATGCGCAGTGCGCATTCTCCGAGTACAGAAGGCGACAATTCGCATAATTAACAAACTACCCGCCCTGACCCATTGTAAGCGTCATTCCAGAAGCCTGAGAATAAATGCCCTCACTCTGGCAGGGTATTTATTCTCATGCGTCAGATTTGTGAAGAGGAATCTTGCCAGCTATGAGACCCATGGAGTAAGGCATACTCTATCTATGCCACGAGAAGACGTGGGGACCTGCAGGGAGCTCGCATTGCCCTGACCCTACGAGGTGACCTAGACCAGTAAAGTAGTAAAACTCTTCAATCATCTACCTGTAGAGATTCGAAGTGCACAGTCTCTTTCGACCGCCAGGTGAAAGTCATGTTGATCGATTTGGCACCTTACTCAATTTCTGAATTCACTAGCCGTCCCTAACTGTTAATTTTACATCACCATTTAACCTACCTGCTACCCTAACTTATAATTTTTGTTAAACTTGATGTTATGATTGTTATTATGTACCTACTTATAAGGCTACTTATTCGACGTTTGTTATGAGTTAAATATTGTTCGTTGACAATATATATCAATTCATTCATCAATAGATATAATTCATTCTTCTTCTTTCATTCATTCATTTATCCATTCTTCATTCTTCATTTTCGTTCTAGTTGAGCCCCGAAGCTTCTCTAAGGGGTAGAAAATAGGGGATGAAATTTCCTCGAAAACTTCAAATAGGAAGGTATAGTTTTTCCATCGATTTCAAATAGATCACAATTTTTAGCGTCGAATGAGACCTCACAGAGCATTTTAGGACCAACCGTTGGCTCTTTGTAAGTACTTGAGGGTTGAACGAAAAAAAGAGCAGAAACACGAGCAAATCCTCCGAGTAGGCCAATTTTGCGTTCAAAGATCAGCTGATCAAAAATGCAACTTTTCCCGATTTCACCGAGTCAAGTTTCTCATTTTTTACTTTTATAAGCTTCCCTAATAGTTACTGAATAACGTTATGAGAGACCTACTACAACCCTCGGACAATAATAATTACAGGTATAAAGTGCTCATTGTACCTACTCGTCGAATTGTGCATTTCGCCTTTAGTTACTGTAGATACTTACTATATACAAATGGGATCTTTACAGATCTGTGATCTATATAGAAAATAATAAACCGTTGTGTAATAATTTTCAGCGTTTTTATTTCAAATTTTTCTCGGACGCGAGGGGAACTGGCACACTCCTTGGCAGAGTATTTTTCTTTGTAGTCTATTATTGTTCCTCATTCACAGCCACATTATTGATGAGAATGGAGAAATATCTTTGGATTAGTGCCGATGGAACTATTGACTATTGCAATTTTTCAAATCTGAGCCAGGACTGGTGGAAGGATAATAGGCTATAGGAAGAATAGTAGGCTAAATCCAGTTTGAGTTAGTCTTATGATAGGTAGCTCCCAAGCTCAGACTCTTCAGAATACCCAACCATCTAAGGAGCTCAAAACGGTGGGTAAGTATGTGATAGATAGATAGATAATTGAACCCACCACAAAGATAAATATCATCTTATATGAAAAGATTTTCTCGTATTGCTTTCGCCTTTCTCCAGCGACTATAATTGCTTCATGTGAACTGTTTTTAACAATACTCTTTAACCACTACTAACTATTTAATTATTACTTAACTCAAGTTCTCCGAACATCTGACCATAAATTAACCTCAAAGGACGAGAAGCACAAAATGAGGTAGTCGTGAAAGTATTTTTTTCCTATTAAATGTAGTTTGCGCCCCCTACTTTAATGAACCGTCTCTTCCTCGTAAAATTTCTCATAAAATCTCTGGTAATTTCCCCAGCTGGAGACCCATCTGCGGATTTTTTTATTCTTACCTCTCCAAGGGTGAATAACCTGCTGGTTTTTTTTGGTTTTTTTTTTCTTAAGATGTCACCCTCTTGGCTGGTTTACCGTTGTAAAAACACACACAAAAAAAAAAAACATTCTCGATTCTCGACTCCGTTAGGTAGTAAATATGAGTATTATAGGATTCAGTAGCGTTACTATACATAGATTAAAATCTACATTTCGTTAGCTCCAGCACTGGGTGATGATGATAAAGGGTTATTTATTCAATTCATGTTTCTGTTCGGTGTGCGGAGTCACCAGAGAAAGGACTAGAAGGAACAGGATTTCGATCCTCATAATACCCGTCGGGACAGAAAATTTATTTTCGAATTAAAACGGACCTCGGGCTCCCTACCGAGAATTCTAATTCGCATTCTAATTAAGTCACTCGGCGTTTCCTGAACAGAAGACCATTCAGGAGTGACTTTCTTCTTTACTATCTATATGGTAATTTGTCTATATGATATGGGGGGGGGGGTAGTCGTGGGTGTCATTAACCCCCAACCTAAACAAACATTTTTTAGTTTGGAGAAAAACGAATAAGATTGTACGTGCATGGTGCCAACGACCATCACCAAGGTTGAAAGTGCCTAATAAGACAAATATCTGGTCTAGAGTAATATAAAGATAACATGGCCCGGTCCTGGAATAATAGTTGGGCAAATTTGGAACACTGGGTCGTAATATGTGGTGGTTCGACGGTTTTCACGTGTTGACGCTTGTGCATGTGCAGTCGCTACAACTGATCCGAATGACGTGAAATTCGTTTGGGGCCAACACATTACCTCATCCCGAACTATCATAAAAATATCAGCTATTTTGGACCATTTTGTTCGTGCAGTTTTGGGGTTCGCAGAAGTGTATACACCTACACACTCGAACTCAAGAACCAGAAGGAGTTAGAATTTCGAACGGATTCGTGATCAGGATGGTCGAAAATGGGCGTGTCCGACTCAAACCACCATCACAAATTAGGAGTGCCGACTCTAACCATCTAATCATTTTCAGTACAGGTAAGTATTACTGGGAGCCTTGCCCAAGCCCCAAGCGTCTATCCTGCTTCTGTTGACCTGTTCTAGAAGGGGTCACAAAAAGTGAGATATCACCTTGAAACTTATCACCACAGAAGTTATCTGTCTAACAACATCGAGTCCACAAGATGAGATAAGGGAGCACCTTATGACCCCTATGAGCCGGTAACTCACCACTGACGCAACTTCTATTGCAGAGACCTCTTGCTCCAATTGTGATTCCTCGCCCAGTTACAGCAATATCGCCTCCGCACGAAGTTTCGAAATTTCGCCAGAAAGACCTCCACACTGTCATTTACCAGAGTAAGGTACACAGAACTCTCTACACTTTCGAAGGTAGTCAGCAATTACCGGCAGATTCGTTTTGGAGACGTTCTTCTGCGGCTCCCTTCACTTCCAACATGCTCCAAGTTCTCAGTAGTCCAAAGAACCTATGCTCGTCACAATATCAAACAACATCCTTGACATATTTTCAAGAGATTTCAAACATTGAGTCATCGCCGTTATTGTTCTCAGAGACGATTTATAGTGATTTTCCGTTTATATTGAACCATAAATAAACCATCAGTGAGCCAATAGAGGTCGTTTGGGTGGGATGTGAGTATCGCCTTACTTGTTGTAGGCATCTGGGATATTAGATTTTCGACGAAAAGGTCGCTCTCACGCATTATAGGTACTGTTGGATGTTATTAGGAAATTGCGAGATGTCACGGGAGGTCACCTACATCACACATTGAGACCTGAGTAGAATCCAGCAAATGCGAAGAATAGTGTGAGAGACCAGTGGAGTAGGTATACATTAGAAACAGGCGATTTTCCAATGTATGGGTATTTTTATAATTCGAAGATTTTTTTTATACTTGAAATAAATAGGAAACAAGAAGAATACAATAAGCCGTATCGAAATCGCATAAAATTAGCTGAGAAAAATAGTAAAAACTTATTTCATTCGTTCCTTGGCCCCTTTACTCTATATTTGCCATCAAACTCTTTTTGGTTTATTATTTTCAACAATGAACCTTTAGAATCGAACACGTACAAAAAATTACACCCCTCTCCATCTAAATTATTTTGGTCAAGTAATTAAGTCAATACCTACCTACCTTAAATATATCGCGAGGTTCACAATCATTTCATGGGGACAATGAGTAGGTACCTACTTATAATAATTAATTATCCGAGAGTTTTTACATTCACTCATAACGAAATTAAGTAACTAAGGAAGCTTTTCAAAGTAAACAAGAAACATAATTTGGTGAGATTGAAAAAATGTTGAATTTCATCAGCTTATCTTTGAACGAGGATGAGACCTGCCCGGGAAGATTGGTCGAACGGTTGGTCCTAACATGCTCCGTGAGGTCTCATTCAACGCTAAAAATTGTGTTCTACTCTAAATCGATGGAAAAAAATACCTTCCTATTCGAAGTTTTTAAGCTAGGGCGTTTTAAAATGTAAAGACAAGGACAAGAAAATGTCAAGACAAGGTCGTTTTGAAAAATGTTAGACAAGACTGACTGTAACGGCAAACTTCGGGGCATAACTAGACCCCCAATGGGGCCGGTATACCAAAATTTCAATTATTTGAAACTAAAGAAAATGCCCCGTCCGGCGTATGTTTCATTCGATTTTTCGATTCTACGTATCTTGAAACGACGAAACTTGAAACGATCTTGATCAAATTTTGACGGGGGGGGGGGGGGTTAAAACATGTTTTTTGTGCTCGAATCCAAAGGTTCATATTTGAAAATAACAAACCAAAATCTGTCCGTACACTGTACGCGACACTTGAATAGTTCCCATGGACCAAAATTGATGAAATTTGGTAAACCGGCCCCATTTGGGGTCTATAGCTGTGCCCCGAAGCTTGGTTACCGTCAGTCTTCTCTAATGGAAAAAGCAGAAACACGAGTGCGATAACCTATTTGGTCATGAGCGTCAAACATACATAATTATTTATCAATAAGTAATTACACGTGCAATGTTGTGCTTTTGGGTTTCATAATAAAGGGAAGCAGATTTTAAAGCGTTAAAGCGTTCTTGATGGTGGGTGGAATCGAAGAGAATTGAGTGCGAATCAAAAATCTCCTAGAGTAGGCCAAATTTCCGTTCAACGATCAGCTGATCAAATTCAACTTTTATTCTTTTTCACCGTGTGATAAGTGCGAAGGTCAAGTAGGTAGGTGAAATAAGAACAGGTAAGTTTGATTCAAGTAGAATGATTTATTGGACTCCTGGCCCTATATTTATACCGCCCAATTTACACACCCGGTAGAGTGGGTTTATCCCCTACCGGGCCCAATAATCCACTAGGTGTTGAGAGGGGAGACACGTGTCCCCACACCGTATCAAGTTTCTTATTCACTTTAATAAGGTTCCTTAGTTATCTACTGGGGTACGTTATGAAGGACCTATATCTCTTGGATAGTATTACGGTAGGTAGGACTTACCTACCATAAAATCATTGATCTCGATAATCGGAAAGTGTATTGGGCTGATACTTAGTTCATTACGAAGAATGTATTATATCCAATGGGATCTTTGCAGATGGGTAAAATACATAGACAAATAATAAACCGTTGTGTAATAATTTCAGCGTTTTTAATCGTTGGTTTTTAATGATTTGACTTTTAAAATTAACTTAATGATGAATTTTACATTCATTTATTTGTGGGCATACCTACCTATTATATTAATTTACTGAACACCCCAACGATGTCCCTCGTGATGATTTCACAGTGCATCCTGTCGTCCTCGCCCTCAAATCACGTGAAAGGGACTCGGAAACCAAATCTAATGAACCGGGCTGTCTTCTCTCCAGGGAGAGCGGCGGGAAGCGAAATGAAACGCCCAGAACGAAATTCGCGAAGGACGAAGCGATTGTGGACGTCCATCGGCCGAGCTATAGAAACCAAGACCTATTGAACCAGTTCTCTGTCAGGATGAATGAGGAGGCATCGCTCGCGCCATAAATCTGGTAACGAGGAGCACCGTTATCGCGTATCGGGGTGGACGGCCTGATACGCCCACATCCGCATTTCCTGTCGGCACGGGTTGTTTCTAGTTCTATCGTAGGTTTTTTCGAAGTGGATCAACTTCATCCGGAAAACTGCTAGTTTGCTAAGGAACATCGACGGTTGACAAACGATGGAAAGGGTGTCATTATTCACAACCGTGAGCTGGATGACTTTCCAGGAGATTCACATCGTTGAGCGGCATGAACGGGAATTTCAGTCGGCCAAGGGAATATTGGATGTTTGGATTATGAAGTTTGGCCTTTCTATTATAACTTTTGGATAGTACAAGGGACTTCTTGGGAAATTGACGTTTTTTGAAATGAACAGCTCTCACGAAAGTGGGAACAAGGCTTCCGCTACCTTTCGTATACTCGGAGGCGAAATGGAGAAGAAAAAATGTTTACCCTTTTAAAATTTGAGGTTTTACGTATCACATGACGTAGAACTCGAAAATTGGATAAAACGCGGAGCTGCGCGCCTCGGCTAAGAGTGAACAACATGGAACATGCTTTAGTAAATTACGAAGCAACTATAATGAGTTCATCGGGGTGAATTGTAGACGTCACACTAGGTAGCCCAACAGAAAACTCTAACCAACTTAGTGTGTATTCGTACCAGTAGGTAGTTCACAGAAGGATGTGGAAAGAGGGGGAAATTGGTAGGAAGATACGTGTTGTGATGTGTAATAAATGCAGAACTTTCCAGCGAGTGGTGAACGATTTTTTTCGGGTGGAAAATGAGCCAGTTATAACCCCATTACGAACGATTGGTTGTACGTGAAAATCGTAAGGAAATTCGTGTCCAATTTTCGAATTTCAATTTCGTATCGTTTTTGGGCTGATGGGGACTAGGGTATTCCATGCTAAAAATCTTACTTTGCTTAGTTATCATGGACTAAAATGTCTGAGATTTGGTTGACCTGTTCCATTTGGGATCTACATAGTTGTGCATCAAAGCTTGTCGTTACTGTCAGTGATCCCCAAAGAATAGACGCAATACTGAATACTGATCTCGGTTGCAAAATTCCCTCCATTAATTGGCAGCCTAACCGAAACCAATCAGAGTTGCCGATGGAATTGAACTCACCGATGGGAAAATATCGCAAATGCCTTCAGGCCGTGCATGGTGGACGGTGTCCATTGACTCACGATACCACAATCAGCCGTGGGGTTTCAAACGCGAATTGAAAAGGCTAAGACAAAGGAGTTTTGAGAAAGAGTAGATAGAAAAGACACCAGGTAGCGCCTATACAGGTGGAAGTGCGATAACGAGATTACTATATATGCAGGTCAATGATCCAAAAACCTTAGCGTTCTAATGCTTTTACACTCAGAATCACACTTTCACTTTCCCCCGTTGACATGATGATGTATACAAAAATTACTTGAAGCAATTATTAATTACAATACAAACTAGCATACTTCTTAATAGTCATCTAATATACAGCATGTAGCATAGGTACACTCCTTGTCAGCTAAAAGAGGGACTCGCGAGACAACTGAACGCCTTCAGAGAACTAGATACTGCTCAGCTATTCTGACATGCGTTGCAAATTGCAGCTGACATGAAATACGAATCTGTTTTGGATCGGGAATAATAACCTACTATTATACAGAGGATAACAATTTAAAAAAAAAGAGTTGAAAGATCTATTTTCAGGTTAAAAAAATAAGGCGTGCAGGGACCTCGTATCATATAGGTATATTATTATTACACCTATCATCTATCGTACACCTAGATATTTTAATGTATATCAATAAAATAATTCTGTTGTCCAGCCACTTATGCCCTGTATTACGTCTACTACCTGTCTTACCTTCATAAATTTGAATGGACTAAGTTCGAAAACATAAAGGCATCCCGTCATGTTACAGAGGAACATCCCTAAGCCGTTGAAACATGGATTCAAAATAATTTCATAATTAATGTTGTTTGGATTTAGAAGAATCTATTAAAATAATAATAACTATTAATCATTGCCGAGCTATCTAAATCATGGATTACTTGGACGTATATAGTCAGACTATTATATTTTTAATCAATACCTATAAACTTTACTTGATCAGTGAAACGTGGATTTAAATTATTTCGTAATGCGATGCGAAACCTTTAGTACCTACCTAACAGTAGGTATGCTCGTTTGAAACCTAAATAGGTAGCTGAATAAACTCTCTGAAACTTTAAGTAAGTACAAGAAGAAGCATGTCCATGGAAGATTCTATTTTTTATCCCAAAGCTACTTATTAATAATTTTTGGGAGGTTTCTTCCGAAATCATAATTTGCACGCGCATTTTACACATTAGGCTCACTCGAAGAAAATTGATTGAACCTATCGTGCATGTCTGTTTGTCCCGAATTCTTACCACTGGCATAACTTCGACAATTTGTGAACTACAACGTTGACAACTATGAATTTCGGATATCGGAACGATAGAAAAGGCTCCGCGCATTCAAGCACAAGAAAATCCTTATTGGGGGTTGTGTGCGTCCCCATTCTCTCCCCATCTCCTCGGTTAATGAAAACATGGGGGGTGTCTTCTTCATTCGGCTTGACTACTCTCCTACATTTTCATTACCTAGGTATTTTAGAAGCTTCTCCCTACCTACTAAGAAACAAACAAACACTCCGCGTCGTTGCACTGAAACCTTCCGAATTACTATAAAATAACGTAAAATTTAATTTGTGAAATTAGAGAGTTCTACAACTAAGATTTCCTTGTAGATATTTTTATTAGAAACAATAAACCCAGCTCGAACACCATCCTACTGAGATAAATGACAATAAATGGGAGAACATGCTTCTGTCAGTCCTAGCATTTGTGGTAATCCAAGGAACGATCGGATCTAAGTCACGAGACCATTACTGCGCCATCAGTAGTGAACATACTATGTGTCTGTATCAAAAATTCAACGTAAGTCTTAATCATCCATAATAGTACCACATCATTGGTACTATTAGTGTTACTGCACAATATCACCATGATCAACCTATGTAATTGAAAGATATAGTAGGATTACATCATACAATATTATATTACCTACCAACTAAATATTTTCCTCAGAGTATGGGGCTACGATGTCGCTATTACCTCAATCTGCCGAAAAATGGTGTCAAGAGGATGATTTTGAACAAACTCAATACTTTGAGAAATAACTATGCGTCCAACTCCAAATGGGGGTTCAAGGTGCCTAACATGCTGGGTCTGGTGAGTTCCGAGAAATTTAAATGTTGATAGTTCGTAGTAAACCGGTAGGTAACTGAGACAATAATTGTTGTTATTACACACTTTGTACTATATCTCATTCAGAAAGTCATTATGAGATACATCTTACAACAATATTGTTTGTAAGTCAAACTATATCTGATTAGTACCTACTACACCTCTCAGTTTTTGACACTGGGGAATCGCGTCGATTTTAGGTCGTGTGGTTGACCACGAAATATAACGATACTAATGAACCTAAGGAACACTATAAAACCTAATAAAACTGATTAACTATATTATTACTGTATTCATAAAATTAATAGGAAAATAAGATTTGAACTAAACTTCGATAAAACAATGTTAAAAATGATCACCAGGAATGGGATCTAGAATTGGCGGAAATTGCTGCCAGGTGGGCTATGCAGTGTCCCTACTACGAAGATGATTTTAGAGACGTTGGTGAGTTGAAAGTCAAGGTAGGTTTTAGGTCCACAGTTAACTACAGTTAACTCGTACGTAGGTACGTAATTAAAACACAAATCAGTAAGTAGTGGCAGGATTGCTCAGATCGTTAGAGCGTTCGATTTAGTGATCCCAAGAGTGCAGGGCTACTGAATCATGAGCATTAAACACTAATTAAGGAACTAGGACCTCAGCATCCGGAGGCTTCGAAGGGTGGGAAGAGACAGGCACACCGCAAGGTAAAAGCATAATGTGCCCTCGCACTATTCATCATAAACCTTGTACGGAAATTCGTGACCGTTTTTCGTTACGATATTTCGTTCAATGACCCCCGCCATAGAACATATCCATGTAAAAAAAAAAAAAAAAAAAATAGTAACAACTGCCAATTTATATTCAGTTATAAAATATTCTGCACTTTACCTAATTAATAGTAAATTGAATGAACACGGAGAAGATGTAGATTAGTTACATTAGAACTATGTAATAACCGTGAGACTTCGCACGCATCATACAAATTACGTCATATCGTACCGACTTGCCCCATTGTTCTTACTATTATGCCCCCCTCATGGACCGTGTTCTTTAATTTAAATGTCTTCTGCTAAATTCTATGATACAAGTAACATAGGTACTTACCAGATTTGGAAAAGAATCTGTCGCTCGGTAAGGTCGCCGGCTTGGCAAAACGTAGGCAGGTATACGTGGAATCGTAGTACTGCTGCCGTTGAAGAATCTTTTCATTAAATTCCATTCCAATTCGGGCCCAAGACTGGTGTATAGCGAAATTTTTGAAGAAACACATGGGGGATGTGTACTACGTATTACGTATACTTTACAAATAATACAAATGTCAAATCCACCCTTCCACGCACTAATAAATAAATTCGGCAATTTTGGTCGCAGATTCGGATTCAGGTAGCACTCTGAAAAATTCCCATGCACAAATTTTCAAATTCAAAATCCTATTACCTAGTTCAGGTCGGAAACTAAACAGCTGCTTAAACCTTCGACGTGCTAACGCAAGGATGAAGCGTGAAGCGGATGTTCTACGGCTGTGACGTCATCAGACAACGGATCCAAAGATGCTCTGAATAGTTACCTACCGACCTACCTTTCTTGTGTCTTCTCATTCTCACTGTGTTGTGACAAAATGATGACAAATTACGCTCCTTGGATATCGACTATGAATATTTTATAATTCAGTTGGTAGATTAAATTATTTACGAATTAAATACTATAAATTTTAGTAAATAATGTTCATGGAAATTCGGCAATTGGCCCTGTAGTTTCATGGAAATTATACTCGATGACCTATCAAAATGCCCTTTAACCGATGACGTCGGCGGTAGGTAGGTACTTCCCTCCAGTTTCGTCACGTCGAATTTCCAACATCATTACCGATTCAATGGGTAGATAACTTTTAAAATGTTTTACCATCGTTTTTGGTAATTACATGATGAGAACTTTGAAGAAGGAAAAAATCATGTCTTGCCACGCTGTCTAACAATTTTGTAAATTTTTGAAAGTAGGGATGTGTATTGAAATGTTTCCATGTTAAACATAGGAACGTATGGTATATTCGGAATCAGCGTAAAATTTCCTACTTATAAGAATCACCCACCAAATTGGTTAAAATGATTCTTTGAAAATTAGCTCATCAACTCATGCTGCATATGAATGGGACTTTTTAACTAATTAATCGAAGTAGGTACCGATTAATTGACATAGTGAGAGATTGTGAGTAGTGCGTACTTCTTCTTCCAATTCTCCTTGCCACCACCACTATGAACATCATACGTAGGTTTGTTCGAAGTGTTATTAATTTACAAGTGGTTGGAAATGGTTTACAAACCGAATGGAAACTGTAAAGTGCGCATGCGCGACCAATACCTATTTCCAAACCGTCAGGAACCTTTAGAAGCTGCAAGCGAAAATTCTTCTGACCGAAGTAGTTATCCACAACTATAGTAGGTTCAAACCGGTATAAAGGACACCAGAACGGACCAGCATGGGTACCAGAAATATTTTAAAGCCTGACATCTGAGGAAAAACCCCACAATAATTAAACCCGATTAATCGATTAACAATTAATCAAACCTAGGTAACATCGATTAATTTGATTAACCGCTACCCATTCCTTCTTGAAGTTCTGCAAAAACTATCATTAGGCTGCACCTTTTTAACTTTTTTATAATTTTTCTCATTCCTCCTTTGCACCTTTCAGATAGATTCAGGGTTGCAAATATGGTTGGGATCAGCTCACATCCATCATCTTTTCCGACTCTACTTGAGCTCTGGAGCTCCATCACCAACAGCAACGTGACTTTCCATAAAATGTCTGTTGACCCTCACAAGACTCTCCACAACTATGTGGAAATGTTAGTAAGTTCAGGCGTTAGTTATATGATTATTATCAAGCGTTATTACTGGAAAGCTATAGCGAGCGTTTTCGGATGACTGCGTGTTCTTCTTCAGGCCATCTTACCAATCCCTGTTCAGATGTGTGTCCTTATTCTCAACGTTCATGTTCACCGCTTGTCGTCTTCCAGTGTATTCCCAATTGGGAAGGGAGGAAAACGTTTTGGGAACTCATGTAAACCACCATCATGAATTCATTAAAGTGAAATTCTGAAACCTTAGCCGGAAAGGGGAAAAATGGTTTCAGAGATTCAGTTCAGTTTCTCGAACAGAAGTTTTTATTGAAAAATTCTGGGAAAGAACCTGTGCTGGAAACGAAACTGACATCAAAGAATAAATAAGAATGATGAGGGGATCGAAGGAAAGGGACAGACGGAAAAATGAATAGAGGAACAGGAAAAGATCAACCATGGCCGCAGGGAATTAAACAAATACTGAGATAAGAGCAGGACAAGAGTGATAAATACGGATTTGGAGAAGGATACAAAAGAAGGAAGGAAGGAAAGGACGGCCTGAGGAAGGATTTGCCATCGTCCAAAAGCGCTCTCCCTCAAAAACCCCGAAATAACATTCTGCGTACCTATCTTTTCAAAAACGCCTGAAAACAGGACCGCAGAAGGCAAAATCAAGAGGTTTGTAGCTTATTGGCATAAGAAATACATTAGAATAACACCAAGGAGCTTCGCTCCTTCCAACCTGTGCAAACAATGAAGGTCCTAAATACTCCACGAAAAGACTTGTTCACATTACTGTACATAAATATGCCTTCCTATTCCTTACTTACCTCGTAGTGTTATGGTTCATTAGGAATCTTTGTATCTTGCAGTTCATTCAAGCAGGACGAACCCATGAGCCTCATAACCAACCCCTACTTCAGATATGTTGGTTGTGCAGCTGCAGTATTCAGGCAATTCGAAATCGAAGATGAAATATACAAAACCATCCTGGTATGTAACTATGGACCTTTGAATGTCTCATATGACCGATACCATCCAAGTGGATATCCTTGCACCCGCTGCCCTGATGATACTCACTGCAACCAAAAGTCATTGTACCCTAGCCTTTGCTTTGGTAAGGAAAATGATTCCTACAGCCTAAATTTAAAAATCTTTTAACTCAATAAGGTAATATTACGACACAACTATAATTATTTATAGGATACTGCTATGTTCCTGATGCCTCGGATGGTAAGTAATTTTATTAACAATACATACCTACATATTATTGGGAGGAAGCGAACCCAGAGCGGTAATTTTGAGTCGATGTCCTGTCAATAATAATATTAATG